>JAUPMG010141885.1:0-11234 GCA_031762675.1 Pachysandra terminalis
TACATAGGTAACCATAGGCTCTTGGGGTAGCTAATCCCTCACCCTTAAATTATCTTGGATTTATAAGTACATATAGTCCCCCATGGGATGCCTGAGTTTTATCTCTCATTTGAGTCTTATCTTAGAGGCTAAGTATCCTAACATTTACCCTCTCATCCTTCTCAAAAGTAACTAAGGGGTAATTTGTGGTCTTAGTCCTCATAAGGCTACACATGCATACATGACAATTAGATGCATGAGATTATCAAACAACTACATGTATGCATCACATTCATTTAACATTTCTAAACATGCTTCAATCATTTACGTATGAAATGAAAGAATACAATATAAGCCTCACAATCATAAGCAGAACAGGGTATTATTCATACTAGAAACCCCTCCTGAATCTCAGTGAAAATCCCTTGTCAGAAGGTCCCGTTGGTGGGACGACGTACCCACCGGCAGGTCCAAAATTACTCCGTCGGTGAGTCCGTTGGCGGACTGACGTACCCACCAACGACCGTAGGCGAGTGTCGTCGGTTCTGCCAATGACTCACCGACCCTCAAAGGAAAAATTCATATCTTCGTCGGTGGGTCCCGTCGGTACCACCGACGAAAACCCCGACGCCCGTTGGCGGGTGTCGTCTGCGAACTGACCTCCCACCAACCACAACCAACCCAATTTGCATACTCCCTGTCGGTGAGTCCATCAGTCGACTGATCCATCCACTAACAGGGCCACTCTGCACCTCACTTCGTTGGCGAGTCCATCGGTTCCACCGACGACCCATCGACAAGGTACACAAGGTTAAGTCCATCGGTTGGTTTCCTTAGGGAACACATCTCATCAACCGACAGCCGTCGGCGAGTTCATCGGTGGACCGATCAACTCACTGACATCCTCGATTTTCTGGGTTTATCACCCAGATTTCGCACCTGTCATTCTAGATTCAAATTCCGCCTAGGGTTTGTGCTTTCTAGGACAGAAGAGTCTAGAAAGGATGGAAAAACATAACTAAACATTTAATGAACACATTCAACCATAAATGAAACATTCAAACCAAGAATCATTCGACTATCATTCAAAATTTCAGTTCAGCAGTTTAACCTAGAAGAAACATGAAATTTATTCTCCAATCAGTCATAACTTCAACAATATGCTTAGTGAATCATGCATTAACATTCATATGAGCATTCAAACATTCCATGAATACAAACATTCAAAGAAATCTCCTAAATCCCAAGGTAAATACACAATAAATGCACGCAATGCATTTACCTCACACCAGCAAATCTCTTCTGCTAAAAAATTTGATGAAGCTTGGGCTCCTTGCTCAATCTTTCTCCTCTCCCCTTCTTCTTCTTTGGAGCTCTCCAACACTCTTTTCAGCCAAAAACAAACAAAAGAGTCTAGGGTTAGAACCTAAACCCTATTCTCTAAAGCAGAATCAATACTAGCCCTTCATTAACCCCTTGGATGGGAGAGTGAGTCTCAACCATCCAAGCTCTTTAAAGAGGGGCTAATGTGTTGGGAAAGAGCACAAAACATGTGTCCTCAAGAACTGGCCAATAATTGCCAAAATGCCCATAAGAACACAGAAATAATAGAAACGCCCCAAATATAAAAGAAAGTTAAATTTGAGGGGCATTAGAATCTACCCTCCTAAAAAGGATTTCACCCTCGAAATCAACATACCTGGTCCTTAAAGAGGTAAGGACACTCTTGATGAATGTGCTCCTCTAGCTCCCTTGTGGCGTCTGACTCGCCATGGTGGCTCCATTGGATCTTCAACATCGAGGTCACTATGGTGCATAGTACTCTATCCTTGTGGTCCAGAATCTTGACTAACGCTTCTTCATAAGTGATGTCCTCCCAGATAGAGATGGTCTGCCAATCTATGATGCTCGCAGGGTCGGGGTGGTACTTCCATAGGAAGGACACGTGGAATATGTTGTGAACTCGCGACAAGTCTGGCGGTAGGAGCAGTCTATAAGAACCTCCCCCCACTCTCATGATAATCTCGAACGGCCCCTCGTACCTCGGTGACAACTTACCTTTCTTCCTGAATCAGAATACTCCTCTCATCGGTGAAACCTTACGGAATACCTAATCGCCCACTTCAAACTCCAATTTGCGTCTTTTGGTGTTGGCGTAACTCTTATACCGGCTCTGTGCTGTGAGAAGTATGTCTCTAATCACCTTGATCTTCTCGGTAGTCTCTAGAATGATGTCAGGCCCCATGTCCACAGATTCTTCTCCCTCATTCCAACATAAGGGTGATCTGCATGGTCTTCTGTATAGTGCTTCAAAAGGTGCCTTGTCGATGCTTACTTGGTAACTGTTGTTGTAGGAGAACTCCACCAACGGTAAGTGCTCGCTCTAAGATCCTCCGAAGTCTAAGACACATGCCCTCAGCATGTCTTCAAGAATCTGGTTCACTCTCTTTTTTTGCCCGTCTGTCTGTGGATGATAAACCGTGTTGTAGTTCAGTGTAGTGCTTAGCGCCTTCTGTAGACTTTTCCAAAACCAAGATAAGAAGTGTGAATCCCTATCAGAGATGATAGTGATCGGTACCCCGTGAAGTCTCATGATCTCCCTGACGTACAACTTGGCCAAATCTTCCGTAGTAGTAGTCGTATGGCTCGGAATGAAATGTGCAGATTTGGTGAGGTGATCGACGATGACCCATAGCATGTCCTGACCTAGTTGTCTCTGCGGAAAACCCACGATAAAATCCATGGAAATGTGTTCCACTCTCCAATCGGTAGCGGCTGATTTGTACCTCCTGGCTTCTAGTGCTCTGCCTTGACTTGCTGACAAACTACACAGCACACAGTGAATCTGGCAATGTCAGCTCTCATCTTCTTCCACCAATAGTATCTCTTCAGGTCCTTGTACATCTTAGTGTTTCCTGGGTGTATCGAGTAGCGCGACCTATGAGCCTCTCTCAAAACCTCATGCTTCATGTCTTCGCTGTCTGGTATGCACAATCTACCTTGCATTCTGACACTTCCATCCTCTTCAATAGACTAGTATGGCTTGCGATCATCTCATGCCAAGCCTTGTAGCCACTCATCATTCCTCTGTGCTTCAATGATCCTGTCTTTCAAATTCGGCTTGACGACAATGGTGAATAGTCTCGCTCTGCCTTCACAAATATCCACTCTGACTCCCACATCAGATAGTGCTTCAAATAGACTCCATTCTTGAACTAGGAGGTGTGCAAGTAGACTTCTCGGCTTCCTACTAAGAGCAACGGCCACTACGTTCGCTTTCCCCGGATGATATTGTAAAGTGAAGTCGTAATCATTCACCAACTCCATCCATCTGCATTGCCTCAGGTTCAGCTCTTTCTGTGAGAAGAGGTACTTCAAGCTCTTGTGGTCCGAAAAGACTTCAAACGTCTTGTTGTGTAAGTCATTTCTCTAGATCTTGAGGGTGAAAACAACTGCAGCTAGCTCCAGGTCATGGGTTGGATAGTTCTTCTCATGGATCTTCAACTGTCTTGAAGCATATGCTACAACTTTCCGATCTTGCATAAGTACACAACCCAAGCCCAAGAGATAAGGGTCGGTGTAGATCTCAAATGGAACTCCACTCTGCGGAAGTGTCAAAACTGGAGCAGTAGTCAGTCTCTTCTTTAGTTCTAGGAAAGCCTCCTCACACTCTATTGTCCACTGGTACCTGATGTCCTTCCTGGTGAGGCGAGTGAGAGGTACTGCAATACGAGAGAAGCCCTCAATAAAACGTCGATAGTAGCCTTCGAGTCCCAAGAAGCTTGGAACCTTGGTCACATTCCTGGGTCTCTCCCAATCCATCACTGCTTCCACTTTAACGGGGTCCACTGATATACCCTCCTTGGATACAACATGTCCCAAGAACTTCACTTAGTCCTACCAAAAGTCGCACTTGCTGAACTTGGCATACAACTGGTTATCATCCCAAGTCTGCAAGGTAATCCGGAGGTAATCACCATGTTCTTCCCAGGTCTTCAAATAGATGAGGATGTTGTAAACAAAAACCACAATGAACTAGTCGAGGTCGGGCCAGAACACGCGATGCATCAAGTCCATGAACGCAGCCGGGGAATTCGTCAAACCGAACGGCATGACAACGAACTCAAAATGTCCATAACGGTTTCTGAAGGCAGACTTCAGGATCTCACTCTCTTTAATCCAGAGCTGATGGTAACCCGTCCTCAAGTCAATCTTGGAGAAGTATCTGGCTCCCTTGATCTGGTCAAAAAGTTCTTCAATCCTCCGTAACGGGTACTTGTTCTTGATGATGACTTGGTTCAGCCGACGATAATCCACGCACAATCTAAGAGTTCCGTCCTTCTTCTTAACAAAATGAACTAGGGGCTCCCCACGGCGCCTACTGAGTTCTCTCAACTCAGTAGGCGCCATTCTGTAGGCTAGTAAAGCAATAGGGCTTGTTGCACCCGGCACTAGGTCGATGGAAAACTCCACTTCCCTCCTAGGTGGCAAACCGAGGATGACCTGAAAGGCGTTCCCAAACTGAGAAACAACAGGGATATTTTCGAAACCGAGTTTCCCTTTCATGGACCATAGGTCAAGCACGGCTAACTGATCAGACACATTAGATCGAAGCCTCTTCTAACAAGTAGTCCTCCAAGAAATAGAGGGTCAACACCCTACTAGAGCAATCAATTACAACACAGTATGCTGCTAGCCAGTCCATACCCAAAATCACATCATAACGACTCATATTCAACACAATCAAATCAATCGGTGTTTCAGTCTCTCCCATGGAAACGGGACAAGACTCACACACTCTACACAGAGAAGTGGGACCGCCCACTGGGTTCTCTAAATTCGAGCTAGGGTTCATGATACTACATTTCAATCCCAATGTAAAAACAAGGTCATGCGAGATAAATGAATGAGAAGCACCAGTGTCGAACAATACAAGTGCATGAGTCGAGAAAAGTGGCAAGGTACCTTCCATCACTCCTCCTGGCATCCTAGGTTCTTTAGCCTCGTCATCAATAGGTACCGCCGGCAGTGCTACAGCGTGCAATCGGCCCTGAGGGGGCTGGTAGTTCTGTTAGGGCTGCTGTTGGTAGTGATGCTGTGGCTAACGGGGCGGCACTGCGGGCCCTGGCCCTCTCTGATGGAACTGTTGTGAAGGAGCTGGTCGATGTTGCTGTGGTGGTGGCCCAAGCGGAGGCTGAGCATAATGCGGCCGTGGAATCATCTACAGGGTCATAGAAGGTCGCGGCGGAGGATCTCTCGATCCCGTCGTCTCAATCCTAGGCATCAGTCGGCATGACTTCTGAAAATGTCCCGTCCTACCACAGTTATAACAATGCGGTGGGCAGGTGGGATCCGTGTATGATGATCAGAACTGGCGCTCTGGCATCTGGCTTTTCTCATCCCTCTTCTTTCGCTTATCTTTCTTGCTCCCTTCTTGAGGTGCACGGTTGGTCATCTACTTCGCCTAATTTTGCTTCTTCTGTAACTCTCAGGTGTTCAAAAACTCGGCGTTGTTCCTCTCTACTTTGCGGGCAACATTGACTACCTCATTGTATCGCGTGAAGGATCGAATAGCCAGCTTCCCTTTGATGCTTCCTCGCATCCCGTTCTTAAACAGGTGTGCCTTCTTCTCTTCAGTATTGACAACATACGAGGTGAACTATGATAGTTCTGTGAACTTGGCCTCATACGCGGCCACTGACAAGGTGCCTTGTTCTAGCCTCAGGAACTCAATCTTCTTCTTCTTTCTGATGGTCGTAAGGAAATACTTCTCTAGAAACATCCCCTTGAACCGGTCCCAGAAGACTTCTTCCTCCTCCATGGTAACCAAGGATGACTTCCACCAATGTCGGGCTTCACCTTCTAGCATGAAGACCGCAAGTCAAACTCTATCCATGTCATCACACTCGAGTGCCTCAAAGATTTGCTCGAGTTGATCTAACCAATCTTGTGCTTCTGACGGCTCCGTGGCGCCCTTAAATTCCGAAGGTCCCAATCTCTTAAACCGTTCCAAAAGTTAACCAACTGAATTATCCATAGGAGGAGCCGAATGCGAGGGCATTTGTTGATACCGTCCTTGTCTCATCATTTCTTCCATATCTTTTAATGGTCGGTATACTCCAGCTAACTGGGGTTCCCGTTCCTCAGGGGCTCTCGAAGTGCCCTCCCCGGTTGCTCCTCCTCTCCTTCCCACCACAATGAAGCCACACAACAAGGTGAGAAGACAATTTCAGAATAAAATCCACAGTTATTCTCAACAACATGTGCAAGAGTCAAACACACTCAATGAACATCAACAACTACAGTATCACTAAACTCCATCAACTCCATACTCTACACTACCACTTAGAATCCAACTAAGAAACCACGCTCTGATACCACTTTGTCACGACCCGAATTCTAAGGCATGTCTCACTCTCACGTGAGCATGGCTTTAGAATTCCAAGCCGGACTCTCACCCTCTTATACTCCAAACGTATACTCACTGTGGGTGGAAAACCCCAATACAACAGAGAATTCTATAATAAGATAGAATACACAGCGGAAATAATCATAGATCATGAGATAAAGTATGACATGTATTTATCAGAAACATCAAATTAGATTTCCTCACGCCTCAGCAAGGCACAAGTGAGGAAACAAGATAAACCCCCATACAAAAAGAAAAGAGGCATCCGAAAAGTAAATATAAACAAGTATGATGGAGTCAATACGCTCCTCCTCCCAAATCCCTCAATAAATACAGACCGATAATATAAATGAACAAAAAGAATCTACAATAAAGCCCACGGTCCCCTAGTCCGACTCAGCAACCTCGGCCATAGTCAAAGTCCTGTCTAAAGTGCTCCCCTGAAATATTATGAGCCAACAAAGCTTGAGCTACACGCTCAATAAATACAACGTGCATATACAGTGTAATTAACTGGGATGACTATGCGTGCATGGGATTCCATGATCGATGCAAGGGTTCATTCATTTATATGCAATGACATGAACAATTCAATAGTAACCCATCAATTGGTCTAAGCAATCACGTGAATGCAAATGCATGTTGTTGATATTGTGAAGTGATATGCCCACGCCAGATCCAAACTGTAACACCATGTATCCACTCACGGATACACGGCCCCTTTCGGGCTAAGGATACCTCGTAGATTTTGTGTGTACATCACAATTTTAAGGGACTTTCAACCCCCGGGAATTCATGCCCCGCTTTTACTTTTATCGGGGAGACATCATTTCAACAGGATAGTCCAAGGGCATCATCTTCGTGAACCTCCCACCGTGGCACAATACTCACTCACAACTATTAATCGAATTTTCTCTCTCTATATATAATATGATATACATAGGTAACCATAGGCTCTTGGGGTAGCTAATCCCTCACCCTTAAATTATCTTGGATTTATAAGTACATATAGTACCCCATGGGACGCCAGAGTTTTATCTCTCATTTGGGTCTCATCTTAAAGCCCAAGTATCCTCACATTTACCCTCGTGTCCTTCTCAAAAGGAACTAAGGGGTAATCAGTGATCTAAGTCCTCATAAGGACTACACAAGCATGCATGGCAATTAGATGCATGAGATTAGCAAAAAACTACATGTATGCATCACATTCATTTAACATTTCTATACATGCATTTAAGTATGAAATGAAAGCATATAATATAAACCTCACAATCATAAGCAGAACAGGGTATTAATCATACTAGAAACCCCTCCTGAATCTCAATGAAAATCCCTTGTTGGCGGGTCTCGACGGTGGGCCGACGTACCCACCGGCAGGTCCAAAATTACTCTGTCGGTGAGTCCGTTGGCTGACCGACGTACCCACTGACGACCGTCGGCGAGTGTCATCGGTTCGACCCATAAAGGCAAAAATCATATCTTCGTCGGCGGGTCCCGTCGGTACCACCAACGGATCCACCGACGCTCGTCGGCGGGTGTCTACAGCGAACCGACCACCCACCGACCGAGAGCAACCCAATTTGCATACTCCCTGACGGCGAGTCCATCGGTGGGATGATCCACCCGCCGACATGGCCACTTTGCACCTCACTTCGTCGGCGAGTCCATCGGTTCCACCGACGACCCACCGACAAGGTACACAAGGTTAAGTCCATTGGTTGGTGTCCTCGGGGAACACATCTTATCAACCGACAGCCATCGGCGAGTTCTTCGGTGGACCGATCGACTCGACGACATCCGCTTCTTCTTCCTTGGAGCTCTCTAACACTCTTTTCAGCCAAAAACAAACAAAAGAGTCTAGGGTTAGAACCTAAAACCTATTCTCTAAAGGAGAATCAATCCTAGCCCTTCATTAACCCCTTGGGTGGGAGAGTGAATCTCAACCATCCAAGCTCTTTAAAGAGATGAGCTAATGCATTGGCAAGAGCACAAAACTTGTGTCCTAAAAAACTGGGCATTAATTGCCAAATGCCCATAAGAAAACAGAAATAACAGAAATACCCCAAATATAAAAGAAAGTTAAATCTGAGGGGCATTACAAGTAGTCTCCTCCAAACTTTGGTCCATGGCTTGGTCTCCATAATCCAAGTCATCCTCTTCTATAATTCCTGAAATATGGTTGCTAAAAAGTGTAAGCTACACTTAGCTTAATAAATAAACAAGTTTAGCACAACATACGATTGAAGTAGGGCCAATGCCACTCTCCAATAGTAATCCAATAAACACTATTATAAATGTGATATATGTTGATTGTGATCATGCAATCAGTGATAAGTGTCAATATGCAAGTAAAACATGTATTATATGCATGTGGTCAAGATTTAATAATGCATGATGTTCACCTATCATGTAAAATCACGAAGTGTGATCTAGCCAATAATATCTAATATGCAATGCAGCTGTTAGCTATATTCATAACATAAGTCCCCACATGATCGATCCGTCCTTGAGCAAGATGTCTTAACAAACCATCCCCCCATACAAGGCCATTCTCAAAGATAGGATATTCTATGTACGTATCATAGTTCTAAGGGGATTTGACCTAGAGGCACAATTTCTCCACTTATTTTTGGTCAAGGACAAAATATCCAAGCCGTCACAACTGTGAAATCTCCTAAGAGAAACATTATTTATCAATAACCAACAGATTCACCCAATAAAGTCCATAGGACAATAAATTGGTATATTGGGATAGCTAGACCCTCAACACATAAAATACAAGTCTCCTCACTCATTATGATTTCTAAATCAAAACTTCACTCTTTAAAACCTTCAAATCCAGAATATGGATTCACATACAAATGGGTAAAGCTTCAGACCAAATCCATGATCATAAAGCCAATGATGTGCAAGTGAATAAGTGCTCATTAACTAACCATTCAAATCATGTGTACAAAGTGTAATGATCCTAATTAACATGATAGCATTCATAAACAATGATATAAGCATGAACATGACAGTAGATTGAACATGTTAATCAAACATAGCCAATATATACAATGATAGTAAATAGGATCAATTAAGATATGAACATATGACACACGCAGATTCAAACCAAAATAATAGGATATTCAGTTATATCAGGTCATATTATGCATGTGTGTGAAATTCCAGATCAAACAACCTAAGTTTGTGAATTTCGGTAAACCGAGGGGTATGCCGAACAGGCTCAGTTGAGTTTCGATGGACTTTTCGGTGTACCGAAAGGTCTGCCGAAAATCTTAAAGGTTCTAGGTTGGTCACATTGTCAAACTCGGTGAGGTCTCGGTATGCCGAGTGTGTCAACTCGGTATACTTTCCAGTGGCCCTATTTTGGGTCTCTAAGATCGGTGGGGTCTTCGGTTAGGTCTCGGTGCACTTTCCAGAATTCAAAATATTGTTTCGTTGGGTTCAATGGACCTTCGGTATATCGAGCGGTTAACCAAACGTTTTTGGGTAGTTTTGGTGGACTCTTCGATATGCTAAGGGGGCTACCGAAACTTGGGATTAATCCAAAACTTCCAGATTTCATCCTTCCTTCAACTTAAATCATGAAACTTTGTTAATAGACTCAAGTTAATATTCAATTCCAAATAAAACCCAATAAAGATATGACAAAAACCAATGCATAAAACAATCTTACCTCCTATCATTAAACTTGAAAAATAAGTAAACTTTTGGAAAGCAATTGAGAAATAATAAGCACCTATTAAAACCATAAGTTATGTTAAATTTGGATACTTACCTTGCTTTGGTCATGTGGTGTAGTATATTGCACCTTTGATCTTCCTCTTCTTCTTCTTCTTCTTCTCTAATGAATTTGTGTGTTTCTAACCCCTAATGGTTCTATGTTTATATAGACACTTAAAGACTCTTTTAATTAGTAACTATTAACCTTTAAACTCATCCATTGATTGGGAATCATGAATCTCAGCCATTGGACGAAATCTCAGCCCATGTGTGTTAGCTTCTAATATGGGATCCTTACCATTGTTAGTTAAAAGCTTATATTTTGTTTCTAGACGATTTCATGTTTTTTAAATTCTAGCCCATGTGAGTTTCAAATTACAAGTTATCCTTTTAGAACTTAGTTTTTAATTTAACTAGTTTCTATTTTATTTTAGAGAGAATCTTACTACATTTTTAACTTTTAATCTCAACCATTGACTGAGAAGCAAAAGTTACTGTGAAATCTAAGCCACTCGTTTAACTTTAGTGGTTTAGATTGTATGTGTTGTACACAATATTCTTGTTGTTCAATCCTCCAATTAAAATCAGTGAAAGTCAAATAGTTCAGCAATTACTAAAATTTCAAATTAACCCCTAATTTCTTATTAACTTCACATTAATCCCTAAGTTTTGTTTAGGTCATTACATCCTTCCTGTCACGACCCAAACTCAAAGGAAATTCACGTGGGAATCCCTTAGGTTCAAACCGCGACTCTCACCCCATATCCCTTTGGGAGTGGAAGTAAAAAGAGCTAAACCATAGCTATATCATATAAGACTTTTATAAATTACTTTTAAATGAAATAAATCAAATAATTACTAAGTCTATTACATCCAAAAGAATCAATAAACCACAGCGGAAAATAAATAAAGAAATAACCTATTTTAAATCAAATCCCTATTAACTAACCTATTACACAAATTCAAATAAATAATCCGTATTACATATTCTATCAAAATAGACAAATAAATCCTAATGATATCTATTATCTTCATCTTTTTCTTGGTCTCCACCTTGATCTCCATGGTTCTGCAGTCGACTAACTAAAGATCCTGAAATGTTTGCTCAAAGGCGTCA
>JAUPMG010141906.1:0-11233 GCA_031762675.1 Pachysandra terminalis
TATCCATGTCGATACTCGATACGTATCCGTTTTCGAGCCGACCGATACGCTACCTCGATACGATATTTTGAACCATGTATCTGATAAGGAAATCAAATAGTATGTGGAATCTATAAAGAGATCCACCTCATCATCGGGTAGTTTCACTTTTGAAATGAAAATTGAATTCGAAGAGCAATGAAGTGTAAAACTTCCAGTTTCAAAATACAGAGAGCAGACTTGAGAGGACAACATGCCAAATTGTTCTTTTCGCTTATTGGCTGCTGTTGCAGCAGCTGCTACTGCTGTGGGAGAGAATAACAAAGACTATTATACATCTTCTAGCTCTACTCTTAACCACTACACAGCTACCTTCTTGATTGAATTATATTTATTTTTCTTCCTACAGCTTGATAGAAGCTCTATCAAACAATTGAAATCGCAAATACAAGAAGCTTTCTTTTGATATAAACCTTGTCCTGCATCAAATTGGCATCAGAACGATGAGATGATGAAGAAGATTGCCAGATCATTGGACTAGCTTGTTAAGCTCAAAGGTTTTAACCAGAAGGTAGTCGCAATGGATGCTAATGTAATCAAAAGCCAAGAAAGGTCGATGCACGGAACAATAAGCAGAAGCACAAAAAAAGGCATTCCTCAAATTGAAAAGTGGGTCCAGAAGATACTGTATTCACATTTGCAGCTGCAGCTTTGAGTGGCTAAAACTAATCCCTTGATGGTCAAATGGGCTGGAATTTATTGGTAGCTAGAATCAAATGTCTACTATGTGTATTTAATATTTCAAATCAAGCAGGCAAGTTTAAATAGGATTTTGAATAGGATCCTTATTGTTAGATTTCTAGTATTGTTACAAATCAGTCTTTGGTCAACATTAAAGCTTGATTGATTGGCAAGAGATTTGACCTAATGGGTCCCCCAAGGAAATTTATCTGATGATTAAAATCTGGCTCAGTTTGGAAATGTCTAACTTGGTTTCAAAAGGGTGTCATGGTTTGAGAAAGAAACTTCTATTTTCAGTCAAAGTAATTTAAATCTAATATTGAAGTTGGTGTGATGGTAAAAGCCTCGGTTCCCAGCATGGATTCGATTCTTGGCGCAGCAACTTTGTGCAAAAATGCCAAAGGCTAGGTCCATTGCCAATCCACCCTCCCGGGACCCAGCTTCAGCGGGACTTACACTGGATTATGGTCCTTTATTGCTGGATTATGGTCCTTTATTGAAGTTACAAGCACTTTAGCATCTAGTGAGTAAGACATGATGTTTTCTTTTAGAGAATCAAATCGATAAAGAGGTTGTATTGTCCATATGAAACACCAATAATACCACTGAATTCAACTACTTCTACTGCACTGTTGTCCAAAACTGCTTGGTTTTCAATACTTCTATCATTGTCCTCCCACTTTTCCTCTTCTTTTCAACTGTATTCTAGTTTGCTGTTGCTTGCCCTTGTTGGTTTGCATCAAACACCAAGTTGGATATGATTCTGTGGCAACTTGATTTCCAACAGATCTTCCAAAAGGTTTTCCCTTGTTGGTTTGCATCAAATCCCAAGTTGGATATGATTCTGTGGCAACTTGGTTTCCAACAGATCTTCCAAAAGGTAAAACATTTGGCCTCTCATTGATATTTGATCTCACAGTGAACTAGTTAGTAAGCTTGATTCTATATGCTGCCCAGTGATCTTGAGAAACTATAAACTCATGCCCACACAAGCTACGGATATGCTACTCCCTACCAGAATGGCTATATGCAGAATCCTATCAATCTAATGATGCAAAAGCAGCCAAATGAACCCAGCACATAATTGTTTACCCAAATATCAGCATACGTGGAGAAACGATAAATATTATAGCCCACTCATGAATCGTCTAGCATACCGTTGGGCCCTCAGCCTGCTCCATCTCCATGGGCATCACCTAAATTATAGTTAGTTTACCAGTAGGATTTTATTGTGATTCTTAATCGTTTCATATTTAGTATATTATTTCAAGTAGGAAAATTTCTATGTTGTTTTTTTTAAGTTCACATTAGATTAGGAAGACTTTTCTAATCTATAAGGATGCAACACTTCCTTTAGGGATTCGGTTTTGTTGAATAAAGAATTGATTTCTTTCTCTGAGGAGACTGTCATGACGGTTTGCTCCATTCCTTTTCATGGTGCTTCATTCCACTAACATTTGCATCTAAAAGCTCTCCTCTTCTTCTTTTTTGTAACTAGATGCAACTCTTTTGATTGCTTCTGCTATTTACCATGGAATTGTCCACTTAAGCCTTCTCCAATTGGCTGATTACTATTGTTGGTTATGCCAAACTCAAGGTTGATCCGGCGTTACCTAGAGAGCGATTTCAAGATTAAAATCGACACTCCTGAATTTCACAAACACAATTTTTTTTCGGTTCAATTGTGTGGAAACAAACCTATATTTGAACTTTGAAGAACATTAAGCTTTAAAATTTCAATTTTGAGGAAATTTCTCACCCAAAAAGGGAAATTCCGCTTCTAATAATTCCTGTAAAAATTATATAGGAAAAATTCAATAGGAGAAATTTCACTGCAAAATATCGGAGACAAAATTCAGTTCCTGCCTATTATTATAACAGAGAGCTTATGCAAATTGCAACAGACAATAGATTGTTACCAACTTTCATCACGTTATGGATCCTATGAATGTGATGAAGAAAAAATTTAAAGGTATTTGAATGGACTACAAGAAGAATTGCAATTGGAGTTGACTCATGTTGAATTGAGCTTGGAAGATGCTTTCCAGCATGCCTGGGCATTCGAGTCAAGAGTGTAATCACTTTTGTCAGTAGTGGTGCTAAAAGATTCAACAGGGTGATCTAAAGTGAATGTCCACATAATAGATTCAGAATTTTCATAACTGTGGCCAACATGCTGACTTGTCTAAGTCTGCCTCAACAGAAAAGTGTGAACCTTTTGGAAGGAAACAGCTAATAGAAGAACCACAGAACATGTCCCAACTGTCATGGTTTACCTAGCACTTTCAGACGATGAGCATGATGGATCTAGTTCTGTTGACTTCAAGATGATGCCACTGTAAGAGGTCCAATATGGAAAAACACATCTCGACAAGGTCCCACAAGAAAGGAAGCAATGACATCTAGGCCATGGTTTTAAGGCTAGATTCAGTCTGTGTCAATAGTCATCATAGCAATACAGATAGGCAATACGACTCGATGCTGGCCTATGGTAGAAATGCTATGACACAAAACTGTGGAAAAACATCAAAAATGTCTCAGAAGATAAGAAAATTAAAAGCACACATTTACAATATAATAATCAACTCCACATGCTATACAGTACACATAAATGTTTAATGTACTTCCAACTAAGAAAAATGCGTAAAATAAATCATCACATGCATCGAGCACAAACAGAGACCTTAACTCTAACAAACTGTATAAATATTAATAATTAAAAACAAAAACTAATAATTTGGTTAGTAGTCCCCAATTCACTTGCAAATCTGCAACTTGATAGATGGTAACACTTTAGATCCAATAAAATTTTATTTTGAATCATAAATATCATGAAAAAACAATCACAAATGAGGTTCTTTTAAGTTTCAGACCATTTAAGGAGGAACCTGATGAGAAAAAAATGCAGATGAGGTAAAATAGTTATACCACTTGTTTAGGTTTTGTAGTCATAACATTTGGTATTGTTCATGTTGGATGTACACAGGCGGAGCCAAAAAAAAATTCTTGGGGGGGACCAAATTAAATTATAAATGATAAAAAAAAAAATTAAAAAAAAAAAGCTATACTGTGCTTCACTTATTATTGTTCGATAATTTTGGTCTGGAGGACCGAAATCAAATTTCGATAGGTTTTTTTTATTTTTTATTTATTTACATAAAATAAATAGTAAAATTTTAGCAAAGATATCAAAATTTCACAATAAATTTTTGATCATTTAAATAAAATAATTAATTTTTTAAAATTATTATTGTAATCAAAATTAATTATTTCAGCAATTTTTAAACTTTTTTGTTAAAATTGTCCGAAATCTTTTAGAGCAAAATTTTATGATTTCGATTTTGCCTACCTAAACGAAATCGAAAGATTTCAATGATTGCTGAAATTAAAAATCAAACTTTTAGTTTTATGTTTCGATTGGGTATCAAAAAATTTCGATCGATTAAATACTAAGAGAACATAAATAATAAAACAAAGTTATAACGCTTCATGTAAAGGGATTGAGAGAATGTACAAAATATAAATTTAGGGTTTAAATAGATATATAGAAAAATAAATAGGTGTAGGACCTTAATTTTATTACAATATATGTTTAGAATATAATTTTATAAAACTATAAACAGCTATTTATAAAAGAAATGAGTATATGTACAAAATATAAATTTAGGTATAAATAGATATATAAAAAAATAAACAGGTATAGGACCATAATTTTATTAAAATTTATGTATAGAATATAATTTTTTTTGATTAATTTTATAAAACTATAAATAGTTATTTATAAAATAAATGAGTATAATGTTGTAATTTTAGAAACTCTATAACCTAAGTTACAATTTTAAAAACATAACACGGTAAGAAAAGAAAAAACTAGGGGGGGCACTATGTAGCGCCACTCCAAGTGCAATTACAGGAATTTGTCAAGACTTTGCCCGCAACCCCCCCTTGCTGCTGGCTCCACCACTGGATATACATATCACTTGATGCTGATATTTATCAGCCAACTTGAATCATAGTGAACCCAGCGAAACTGATATCATCATTCAACACAACCCTATATGGACGAGTCTTAGAAACATGATCTAGGCTAAATTTAAATGGTAAGACTTTCAGTCAATGTCGTGACATCTACGAAAGAGACAAATAAAGCACAAATCATTATTGATAACAGAAGCACAATAGGTCTGCTTTCTTGGAGACACACTATTCACGATCACTATTCCCGTACCTAGCCTCGATCACCCTTCTCCAAAGACTACCACTCTCCTCTCCAAATCTTCACAGCCACTTCCCTAGCAAGGCTTCATTAAATTTCTTCAACCCTCTTATTCCAAGACCACCATTCTCTCTCAATTTGCATACTTCACTGAGTTCACTCCATTTAACCAAGTGAAATTTCTGTTCTTCCCCATACCACACCACAAAAAATCACGTTGGAGTTTCTCGATTCTGGAAGCCACCGACATGAAATAAATTGGTAAGTTAGACAACGAACTCTTTATCAGAACAATTTTCCCTCCTTTAGAAAGATATCTAGACTTCCAAAGAGATAATTTCCTTTCACACCTCTCTACTATACTTCCCCAAACAGCTGTGGATTCATAAGAAGCCCCCAAAGGAAGCCCCAGATAAGTAATAGGAAGATATTCCAATTTACAGCCCAGAATACTTCTAAGATGGTCAATGATAGTCCCATCCCGGATCCCTATCAACCCACTTTTGCTGAAATTAATCTGCAGACCCGAAAGTGCTTCAAAACAAACACAAATACATCTCAACACCAGAAGTTGATTACAGTTTGCCTTAAAAAAACAAGGGTGTCATCGGCAAAGTGAAGGTGAGAAATGATAGGCCCCTCGATGCTAACTTTCACTCCCTCTAACAAGCTCCAATTGAACAGCCTTGTTGATAAGCCTACTGAAAGCCTCTACCACCACCAAAAATAAGAAAGGGGAAAGGGGATTGCCTTGGCGTAACCCTCTTGATGAGCCAAAAAAATCAGGAGCTACTCCATTTGGAAGGACTAACTTAACTGGTGTTCGTCAACATCAAGCTAGGGGAATATACAGGACAAGTGCTTTGTAATATCTACTTGTTAGACACCTGTGATGTTTTATCCATAAATGATGTCGATGCAACTTATTTCTCCAAGATTCATTCATACTAATTGAGAGAACTTAAAAGCAGAAGACAAGAACTGCGATTGCCATGGGCCTATGATCATCCACCAACCAAAATTCTTGAGACTACCATACGCCTCAAAAGCACGACGTCAGCCACCCAATAACAGGCTTAAGTCCTTTGGATTGTCAATTTAGTGGTTACTAGACTTGAATTTATTCAAATATTTAGAAGTCAAAGCTAGGAATGAGTTTCGATTTTGGTTGAGTCTTTATTTATTTTTATATTAAAATTACGAAAATGGGAACCTTTGTTTTTAAGTTTCTGTTTAGTATCTTTTTTTGATAAGAAAAACAAATAGCATGTAAACATCTATAAAAGGGAGACAATCAGCCCTTCTCAATGTCATATCTATTTTGAATTGAATATTGAATTTGAAGAGTGAAAGTGTGGAACTTTTAGTTTGTGCATACAGGAGAGGACTTGCCATGGTGTTCTTTCTGTTTATTCTCTGTTCGTACTGAGTCAAAATAACAGAGGCTGTTGCTCGTCTTCCAACTCTTCACTAATCTCTAATTGATGCATTTCGAATCTACTGTGATCACTTTTTTCCAATGGATGTTACAAGCTCTATTAAACTGTTTATAATAATGTTCAGCAAGCTTTCTATTGACATTAAACTTGTCCTACATCACAAGGTCATGGGGTTGTACCAAGCAGCTCTGGTAAGACCCTGTTTGGCAATGTTGTGTTTGTTGATTTCCTAGAGCTTACCCTTCAAAAGACCTAGTGTCTGCTAGGTTGACATGATGGGGAAAAAATGAACCCCATAACAAGACCAGGGTTTTTCACATGGCATGAGTTTACTACAGCTTTTAGCCGTGCTTGCGGAGGTTTCTGCCAATACTTTTCTCTAAGTACTAGAATAGGACTCGTGCATTTGGGCACCAGGCATATTTAGTAACTATAAACTACATTGGTCTAACTTTATACCAAACAATACCAAAAGAAATTGTACCATACTTTACCTACTATCTGTTTTGGCCAACAGTTAGTTCATACCCGTGTGTTTGCTGGATTGTGACAAAATCAATACAGGCCTTGAAATGGATCTTTGCATGGTATGTTATTTATTTTTTTAATATTTTTACGGGAAAAAAAATTCAACCAAACATGGAACCCACTAGTTTTTTTTTTTGAATAACACAATTTGGAAAGAAAAAAAAGGAGTACAAACAAGTTTTCACCTCCACCTAGAGAAAACAAAACAAAAAAGAAGCATGCAAAGGACTAAGCCGTCCCAAGCACCAAATTTTTTTCTAGTTTATTTACTTATTCATTTGCCGCTCTAGAGACTTTTGAGACATACCATTCAGCAAAACAGCCAAAAAAAGATCTCTAATCGCATATGAGAACCTGATCAGAAACTCTAAATCACCTTTAACCCACTAGATAATAATACTAGAATCACCCTCAGACACGAGCTTGGGTATCATTACAATAATTTTTTATGCTAGCAAATTAATGGCCTTCACATGCAATTAACCAAGAGTACTGCAATGTCATCCGTGAGAAAAAGAAAAAGAACATTGTGTTTCTTGATATATTAAAAAAAAAATCAAAGAAACGCCTAATAAATATACACAATACAAGATTAGTACATTATGTATTTTTCGTGTACTCAGTTTAAAGCCAACAATAATTGGCACCATTTTTGTGGCGCATGTCTCATGCTGTACTGCTTAAAGTCAAGGACTGCGTATAAAAAATGTATGGAATAAGTAACAGGAACAACCCTAACCTTCAGAACCAAAAGAATGAAAGTAACACATGACGACACTAAATTATCCATAAAGCAAGATTGCATTTTAAGAAACAAAATCATCGGAGGGGGAAGAGGGAAGGACGAACACACACACAAACACACACACAGAGGGGAAAAAAATAGAAAGCATACCTTTTGAGCATGTACCTCTGGCAAGTCGCCACTGTTCAAAAGTTTCTTTTTTAACAACAACATTTCTAATCTTGAGCAAATTCGAATTTCTTGAAGTGCTTCTTTAAGAGCCTGTCAAGAGAATACAGCACAGGTAGTAACATTTTATTCAATATAAAATCTAGAAGCTGTTGAATACCATGAGAAGCTTTTTCCACAATATGCAGCAGCAATCTAATAACTTCTCTCAAGATTCCAATGTTTTATCCTCAATATAGATTAGTGTCAGACGTCGGGTAGTAAAATTAGTTATGTGATTAACAATAAGTATGATCATACCTTCCAAAAAAAAAAAAAAAAGTATGATCATGTTTGAGATACAATACTAAATTACAATAGATGGACAACAAATATATAAGTTACTCAATCCTTAAAATAGGTTTTGAAGCTTGACTTTTCTTGCAAATAGATGTTAGGTAAGAATAACAAATTTTATTCACTTAATAGGAGTCTGTCTTTGAGCATTTAGCTTAGTGGAGCACACATATATGTTTCAACAGAAACCCTCGCAAGTCATTTTATTAGTTTTCCCAAAAGAAACCTATCAAAGTACATTTCGCAACCACTCTTTTAGCATAGAAGAGAATACTTTCCCTGCATCAAGATCCATAAGAACATACAAAATGTTTAGCAAATTAACAATAGGTTGATAGAAGTTGAAACCAGAGAAGAGTGTTTCTGTGCTGCTCATAGTTATTAAATTGGCCCAGGCAACAACCTGAAAAGGCTGCTGATCCAGTATAATCCAATTTGACTGCCCAGTTGAACCAGGTCAAAATGATATCATCAGCAGCTATTATAATACACCCACCCATCAAGCAAGGTGTGCGCACACAAAATATCAGTTAAACGGAATTTCCATCTCCCCCTTAAAGAGGTTTCTGTGGTGTGTTAATGGTGGTGGGTGCAGGCAATGTGATAGCAAAGGCGGCAACTATCTGGCACAATCCAGTTTGACTGTCAGGTTGAACCAGCTCAAAACGATGATATCAGCACATTTTATAATACACCCAACCGGCGATCGACAATCAGATCACATGAGTGCACACAGAACACGTACACACAAAATATTAGTACTTCAACAGAACTTCTATATAAACCAAATTATAATAATAATAATAATAATAATAATAATAATAATAATAAGTGATACCCCACCCACCCTCTGTGTACGTGTATTAGAGGACCAGCACAAAAGGGGCTGAACCGCAGGTTTACCAATTTGACCAGCCGGTCCGGTTTTTATAAACAATTGCAAAGATTCTAAAGTTAAGCTAGATTTGCTCTCTAAATCAGGAGGCATAGTGAAACTGGAAATCAGCTTATACAATTGGGTGGACGAAGAGTTCAAATTTTATCACATTTATTTCTAGCATATTCAATCCCATTTGAAAACCAAGTGCAGATTCACCAAAGGTTTGTTTGAGAAGCTGTATATTGATGTCAAGTTCAGATATAATGTAGTCATGCTTCCAACCTTATTATTTTATAAGCATTTTAGTAATGATGGTAGAGGCCTCCCAAGGCTTCCGTCAACTTGATGTCAAGAATGCATTTCTTTTTGGTACCTTTTCTGAGACCTGCATTTCATCTTCAATTTATGCTAGATAAACCGGAAACCCTATCCTCCCTACCACCATAATCCAGGAAATCTCACTGACATAATTATACATCTCAATGTCAATCTTGTATGTCAACCTACTCCTCCTGACCTTCTAGAATCAAAACACCAGTAGCAATAAGGACATCCTCTAAGTTGTATCCACCTCCCACAAAAAGCACTGCAATACTCTCCAACAACCCAAGGCATGAAAGCCTTCAACCTCCTAGAACTTTAACCAAAATCTTGTACAGAATGTGAACCCAATTAATGAACCTAAAGTCTGATGGCCGAAACTTCATCCACCTTAGGGATAAGATTATGAAATTGGAATTGGAATTTGCATCCCAAATACCTCTCTCTAAAATTACAAGAAAGACTTTAAGGAGATTCCCTTTTAATGTATCCCAAAAGGTCTTAGAGAAAGCTGTGGTGAAACCATCAAGACCAAGAGCTTTCTCGCCATTCATATCCTTCACAGAAAACAAAATATGTTCTTCATTAAAAGGGATCTCCAACTAATCAATTGACCCCACATCCAGTTGACAGAACTTCAGCCTGTCCAGCTACTCAGAGAAGTTAAAGAAGGTACTCTTAACGTCCTCCCCCTCCTTCACATTATCTCCAACCATAAGCCTTCTTGTATAACTCTTGATCTGGCATTAGCACTCAAATGAAAGAATTTGGTATTTTTGTCTCCTTTCAACCAATTAATCCTTGCTCTTTGTTTCTCCAACTTCTTTATGCAACAAGGAAGCCAACTCGCTCTTCAGAAAGAATGTCTTAGTCTTTTAGATGCTTCTTCAATATACAATTTCCCTATCTCACTCAAGTAATCTAGGTGCTCTCTCTCACTATGAATCTCTATTTTTAGATACTATAAATCTCCATCTTTAGATGCTTCTTCAATATACAATTTCCCTATCTCATTCAAGTAGTCTAGGTGCTCCATCTAACTATGAATCTCCATCTTCTGAACCCCAACCCACCCAAAGATTTCCCTTTTCCCAAACCTTAACTTGCACCTTTAAAACCTTGAATCTCAACCTGAAAGAAGTTGCAGCGCAAGCATTTTTGCAATACAAGAGTGATTCCTACCTGACCAGCTGCTTTAATCTGCTATCACAAAGCCATATATATATCAAATCTGAAAGGTCTGGACGTGGGGGAACTGCAAATTACACAGAACCTCCTGACCATGCTGCACATCTAGCCACCTAGAGCAATGAATACAATGTCGGCGACATGTCGCCATTTATGGGTTGGGCAACACGACATAATGGGATTATGTCGTTTTGGGGACCAAGTTGACCCAATTTTTTAGTTAGTCTGAGACATGTCGCCCCTTAAGGGCAATTAAGTAAAAATGGGCAACATGACTCGCGTGTTGGGCGAC
Source organism: Pachysandra terminalis (assembly GCA_031762675.1). Lineage (NCBI taxonomy): Eukaryota > Viridiplantae > Streptophyta > Magnoliopsida > Buxales > Buxaceae > Pachysandra > Pachysandra terminalis. Next base: position 10,834 of record JAUPMG010141906.1, read on the forward strand.
ATGTCGCTTATATAAGGGGGAAATCGAACAGATTTCCCCCTAAAACCATTCTTCTCCTGGATTTCTCCTCCCCTCTTCATTTTTTTTGGTGATTTCTGCCCATAGTGTTTGAACTTGGTATCGGATCGGGTATCGTCCCGGTCCGATCCCGAATTGGATCGGCGATCCGACAACGGATCAGACGATCCGTGACGATCCAATCGATCCAAGACAATCTACCCAATTTTTATTGGATCGGTCCTGGATCGTCCTGGATCGGCTTGAATCGCCCGATCCATTGTCGGATCGCCGATCCAACTCGGTATCGGACAATCCAAGCTGATCCGTACCGAGTTGAAACACTTTTTGCATATAAATACATTTGTATATAAATTATTTTTTATTTGAAGCAATATTGTTC
>JAUPMG010141917.1:0-11233 GCA_031762675.1 Pachysandra terminalis
TGATTGTTGCATATCTCTGAGCCTTATTGCCATTGATTTTCTGGCTACATGAATCCATTTATGCTGTTCTGCTATATCTAACTCCATATCTTCAGTTAAAGTGTGATTTTACTTGTAAAGCCTCATTTGGCCTTCACTTTGTTTTTTTGGTTCTGCATTTTTCCTTCATCTTTTAGGCAACTCGTAAGCTTCTTTCAAATGTTATATTTTTTTTAACTTGTATCACTATTTTCAATAAATTTTATATTAAGATTATCGTCTCAGCTTAAGATGATGGACCATGGACCGTATTCTGTTTGAAACCCACTTCCACAAGTAGGTGGTGAAGCTCTGGAAAGTGGCTTTATGTGAATATGTAGTAGTGTGGGTTCCACCTAGGAGATCTACTTTGCTACAAATATTTGACCTTACGGCTGTGTTTGGTTAGGAGGAATTTGAGAAAGGAAAAGAAAGCTCAACTTTTTATATCACTTTTTAGGTGTTTGGATAAGTGGAAAAGTGTGAGCAGTGTTTTAAATTTCCGAAGTTTCCTTGAAATTCCGTTATGTTGCCTCCTGGAGATAATATCTCTAAGGTGATTTCCCCATTTTACCAAAATTGGTGATATATCACTGATATTGTCAATATATTAAATTTTTTATTCATTAAAACCGGTCAACAAAGTCGTCATGGGGGAAATTTCGATCGAAATATCCCCCATTTCAACAAACACCTCATTTTCTCGGTGACCATTTATTTATTTATTTATTTTTTCATTTTCTTCAAAATTTGAGTTACAAAATCAAATCTAAGGACTCCATTACTAAGATCTGACAAGAAGCACACAGCATATTAAAGATTGAAGCATTATTTTTGGAATTAATCTACGTTGTTTCTTTTCTTTTCTTCCCCTCCCCCCCTGCATTGGCAATCAGAATACATAATGCTCCATGGAAAACGAAGGCAGTTTCAAAATTCTTCACATTCTCAATTTGAACTTGTGTGGTGTTTGCTGCTATCTTTTCTTTATGGTAAAGGATAAATTTAAGTATGAGTAGGATTATTTCAATTGAGTAATAGTTACCTAAGAGTTCAGCGAATTCAAGAATCATAATGATCAATTTGATCCCAAACACTGTATTAGTATATTGAACACTGTGACAATCAGATTATGCTGATTGGAGACTGAGGAGGTATCCTATGTCCACTCATTTGAAATAAATCTCTTTCACCTTGAATCAGCACCAGGTGACTTACAATGTTTCTCATTATTCCATCTAATTCTTGTGTAAGAAATAGTATAGTAGTAAGCTGTTCCAACCCTTCTTTCACCCGAAAAGTACCTTGTCTCACTAGAAACCCAGTGCTTTATTCAGTCCAACATGTGGTCCATACTCCATTGTGACTGACACACCTATTAGGATCCCGTCAAGAGCACCGCGAGACATCATTGTCCATGGATTTGCATATGATTCACATCCAGTGAATCTACTCTTCTGTTATCTGAATATCTGCAAAACCCCCATTTATGAAATTTAATTTTCTTTGGTTTTTGTTTGTTATTCTTGTTTCTTTTTGTTTCATTTGTCAGCTATTTTTCATTTCTTTATAAGGATATATGACATTTTCCCACAAGGTGGAGAATTAACAAGCATAGAAATTCTTGGAAAGGAAAACACCACATTCTCTATTTCCAGATTAGATGGATTTAGAACCTATCCTTTACTTTTACCATGTTCCTTTCCTGCATGATTGTCCAGCTAACTTAGAATAGCTGAGCCTATAGGACTATCCTGCCTATTTGATATGACATATTTTGTTAAATGGTCCAGCTTATGCATTTTTTTTAACGAAGAAAAGGGAAAAATGAATGCTTGGAAAACATCTGCCAGCTGGATTGTTAGTGCATAATAAATGCAGTGTAGGAGATCTTTTCAGCTTTTTTTATGCTCATGTTACTTTGAATAATCTCTGGTTAATGGGTATTTGAAATTGATCTCAGGGGTTGACTATGGTTCCTTTGCAACAGGTTTGGTTTCACGTTTCAAAAGATACCTTCATCTTATTTTGAAGTTTCAGAAACAGTGATAAAAAATGCAACTTCAACTGTAGCATCTACATGGAATAGAGGGGTTAATACATTAAAATCATTGGCTAAAGGAGAAGAATGGAATATATTTTTCAAGGTATAGAATGTGTGTGAAGTTCCTACTAATTGCAAAGCTTTTGTTAAGCTGTCTTTGGATGCAAAGTAAGTTTCATGCTTGTAGTTCCACAAGTTTTAAAGTGTCTAGTCATGAGCATTCTAGCTATAATTATCACATATAATCATATCATCAGGGAATGTTTAAATCAAGTAGGTGACTGTGATCCAACTCTTGGTCCTCTTCCCGACTAGAAATATACCCATTCCTATTTTCCTAACCACTGAATGCTGATAGTTGGGGTCATCTGATCTGGTTGGCCTTCAATTTAGGATTTCTGGGTGCTAGTGTTATATTTTAGTTGCCAACATGCTTGTCTTTCATGGTATTATGTTTGAACTGATCATCATTGTTCATAATACTTGGTAAGAATTTATGCTTATTTAAATCTATTTTCCCACTATTTGCTTATTCCAATGAAAATTCTTTCTGTAAATGGTTGCCATATATCTGGAAATGATGACGTTGGGGGTGAACTCTTCTGGTTTTTTCTTTTCTTTTCCTCCCCCCACACCCAATTCATGTTTTTACCTTACAAAGATGGAAAAGAAACAAGAGCATGACTTGTGGATCTGCTTACATTTCTTCTCCTTAATTTATCTACTGGTAAACTTTGGTTATGGAAACTGTAAAGATTCCTCAGTCGAAATGACTAGAGTAAAGTCACCTATTCTAACACAGTGGTCTACCATGTAAATGTGGTTTAGCATGTGAGAGACAGTCAATGGTAGCTGTTTTCTTTTTTCCTTTTTGCATGTTTCTCTATTCAGTTACATATGATTCATAACATATGAACTTGGTTTGTAAATAATTGTAGAAATTTTTCTCCTAGTATTTGTTTAGAATTAGTACAAGCATAGGTGTATGTATGTATATGGCATTTGATCCTTGCATACAATCTGGTGCACATCAATAGCATAGAGATGTGAGCACATCAGATTGACTAGTGATAGAAAACGTCATCTGAGCTTTTATACCATATATTAGGTGAACTTGCAGAGGGTTTCAGGACGAGCCTTTTTTTATTAATTCGATCAAAGTTCAATAGATGAATGAAAGAGTTTGTGTTCAAAGAGTTTATCCCATTCTTTGCATATATACGTGTTATTATATTCTTGATATTGTTCTTGACTAATACAGGTGGCCATCTCTCTATATTTTCTCAAATTGCTGCTCTCATTTTCCTTTTCCATGATGGTTGGCGTAGGTAAGGGGGCCCAAATTGAGAATTTTGCTAATTTCACATAGGATTGATGTTTTCTATTGTCTTTTTTACCTTTTATTTTATTATTATTATTATTATTATTATTATTATTTTTTTTTTTTAAATCTTGTTGGGATGAACTGCAGGATTGATCTTTGCATTCACTGCTTTCTTTGTGTATGAGCAATACGAAGAGGAACTTGATAGAATAGCAAAGGCGTCTTTCATTGGTTTAATGAAACCAACAGGAGTGTTGATGCAGAATCTACCTGTATCTGTGGCATCATTTCTTTCTAATTCGAAGATATTGGTTCAAGACGAGGAACCTGCAGCGGTAAACACATAGAGACAGCGAGTGTAAGTAGTAATTACTATTTCTTTTTAAGCTTTCTCAAAATTTGATTCTTTAGCTGAAGCAGGCTAGTATCAAAATATTGAGATGGAGTAAGTGCACCGTTATCTCTACATTAGTTTTATTATTTTGTAACGGGGTTTAGGATGAACTTCAAGTCTATGCTTCATCACCCATCTGTCATTCACGTGGGACACATTTAACCAGTGTTGTCCAACATACCAGATCACACACAATGCCATGTGAGAAGCAGAGGGTTGAAGCAACTTGATGTTTTTCTTTGCCTGCATTATTAACTAAAAACGCTCTATACCCGTAAGTAGGCAAGAAAGTTTCAGAACTGGTGCTCAAACTTATGACACTTATAGGCTGCATTTGGCCCGGCTTATATAAGTGCCTATTTCAGCTTATAGCTTATTAAAGCACTTTTTAAAATTAAAAGTGTGTTTGGTAAGACCTAATGGGTAAGTGCTTACCCATAAGCAGTAGGTCAAGGCTACCCATAAGGAGAAACTGCTGAGAGCAGCTTCTCTTATCACTTATGCGAGAGGCTGTTTCTAAACTTTTGGTAATATTTTCATAATACCTATTTTACCCCTAAACTTTTAATAAGCACTTAAATCAATGTTATTTCTAAACTTTAGTAATATTTTCATAATACCTATTTTATCCCTAAACTTACATAAGCACTTAAATAAATGTATTTGTCAAATGCTATTTTCTTCAAGTAAGCAGCTTATTGCTGCTGTGGATAAGTGCTCTCATTGAGTCACTTATCCGATGAGTGCTTATCCAAAAGCACAAGCTGGACCAAACGCCGCCTTTACAACCCATAGATTTGCATTCATCCTTCTTCCTGATCATACCATGCAACGAAATAAGGCGCAGGTAGAAAACAATACAAAGGCAGATGTCTCATTATTGTTGTCCCAGTAGACTGAAGTTCCAGCGACATTACTAGCACAATAAGAAAAAATCAGCTTGCAGCTTATGAAGGAATTGGCATCCATCAATGAAAAAGTTCGCTTGGAGTAGCTAGTGTGTTCTTCTTGTATGTGGGATTAGTTTTTTTTGTCCGAACCTAATATGCATGACCATCCTTGCTATGCGAGCCTGACATATTTCTTAAGAGCAGCTTAATATACATGGTTGCTTTATGGGACGCGAATTTGGAGAGAGTGTTGCAAACATGAAGGATAATATGCCATTGTGCTGCATCTTATATACAAAGTGAGGCACTTGACTTGTATTGATACTCACTAGTGAATATCATCAATGTCGAGAGAATTTCATAACACTTGATAACGAAAAGTGTATGCATGCTTGATGCAGAGAGGGTGTTCTCTATTGGCCACGCAGTTCAGTTTGGTGTGGTAATAGCGAGGAGAGGACGAGTATAGGGCGATAAACGAACCGAGCCGAGGTGAGCTTTGCCCATCTCAGCTTGGGCTCATAAACCTTGATCAAGGCTCAGGCTCGTTAATAAATACTGGGCTTAGGCTTGGCTCGCAAAAAGCTTAGGTGTCGTCGTTTGGCTCCTATTTTGGATCAGGAATTCATTCCAGGAACCAGTTCCTGGAACTCATTTTGAAAGACCCTTGATTGCGTTTGGATAGCATGTTATGAAACGAGTTCTAACCAAATATGAATGTTTGGTTAACATGAATTGAAATGAGTTTTAGCAAAAATGGGGTTTAGTTCTTTGCAACAGAGAACATGAAGAGAAATGGTGTTTAGTTCTTCCATCTGCCAAGAACTAAAGAGGAATCAGTTTTGCGGAGCTCAGAAATCATTGAGATCTTGTAGAGAACAATCTCACTTGGAACAACAACAACAACAGTTTTCATCATCCGTTTGTTCCCAAGTATTTCTCTTCTTCTTGTTTGATTTCAAGTAGGATTATTGAGGCATCAAATGCTATGCTGATTCTCTGTCTAGGATTTCTTTTCCATCTTCTCTTTCCAATTCTTTATCAGAAAAATCCAAATGATGAAAGAACAAACACAAATAGAAAGAAACAGATTGCTACAAATATGATTCAACAAAAGAATGGAAAAAAGAAAAAAAAAATGAAAGACCCAGAAGCATTTCATACACCCAAGAACATTTAAAGATCTCTCTGATATCAAACAGATCAGAAAAATCTAAACTGATGAAAGAAACAGAGTGGTACAGTAAAAATTACATTCAAAAAAGAAGAGGAACAGTACATTCTCAATAACCCCAAATGAAAACAACTTCCCCAACCTGATTCAGCTAATGAAGAACAGGTAATAGCAAGAAGAAAGAGATTCAAAAGGACTAAATCAGAAAATCCAAGAACTACCGGACAATAAAGAGGCAGATTTCATCAGAATGGTTCAAACAATAAATGACTTGCAGCACAAAATAAAAGCAGAGAAAATCTAAATACCCAGATGAGGAAAACAAGTTTTGCAAGAAATTTGAAACTTTATAGGTCAAAAAGAAAGAGAAACAACAAATGGGGATGTTGAAATAAAGAACAGAGGTAGCAAATGAAAACTTATTTACCAAATGTCCCTGGAAAACAGTTTGAAATCTAAATACCCAAATGAGAAAAACAATTTCTGTAAGAAATTTAAAACTTTATATATCAAAATGAAGAAAAACAACAAAAAGGAGGATGAAATGCAGCAGCAGTAGCTACAGCTACAGCAATTGCGTGCTTGTTCTGTTCTTTCTTACTCTCTGAATAATAAGAGCTAAGCCAAGCAGCCTCAGCAGGCGGTGTATTCGCCGGAAAATTCTCGAGAATCTGTCCAACTCCGGTGGAATCCCTTCACGACTTGCCAAAACTCCACATTTTCTTCTCCTTCGGCAAGTAAAACAACGGGCCATACAAGTGAAGCTGCTGCTGCAACTCTTTTGGAATCGGACACGATGACGACTCGATGGAGATAGAAAGGTAGGAGCTGCTGCTACAGCTCTTTTGGCATCTGAGGGGTCATGGAGATTGAAAGGAATGAGCTGTTGTAGCTCTTGGAATCTGAGGGGTCAGGGTCGAGCTAATGGAGATGCAAAATTTACAAGTTTTCCATTAATGATTTTATTTACAAGTTTGCCACCGCAAAAATGCAAAACTCATTCCCAAATTTCAAAAACGGGGTTTGAGGTGATTTTGGGTTCATGTGTATTTTCTCATTCTCATTTTGAGAAAACTCATTCTATCTCGGCTAACCAAACGCTCAATTTTTTGTCAAAACTCATTCCAGGGCTTGGAATGAGTACCAAGCCCTGGAATGAGTTCCAAAAATGGGAGCCAAACGACACCTTAGTTTGGTTGGTTCTTGTCTTTCTGTAGAGACTGCAAGCCACTTTTTTTTTTTTTTTTTTTCTTTCCTCGGATTTACCTTCATTTGTTTATGAAGGCTTCTCTTTTGCCAGATCTCTTCTTCCTCCTAATCAGACAACATTTTAGAAATTAGAATAGGATAACCAAAGAGTAGACAAAAAGTAGATCAGTTTTAGCTGAAATTTCCTCTACAAATATAACCCCAAAAGACACCCATTTGAGGAAAGAAGAAAGAAGAAGGATAAACCAGCCAACATGAAGGATCTTCCTTGATTTCATTCTCCTTGGATGTTCACCAACATTTGCATACAGATTATAGCAATATCCTGTTTAAATTGTATCCATCAGAATTTACTACTACCATTGCTCACATTCTTCCTGAACATGACATGTAAACGATCAGGATCGTCAATTAGGTGAAGTTTCAGAAGCCGAGAAGTCCATCCATTCATATAAGAAAATCCTCTATAGCAATCAGAAACTTATACAGAGGAATCAAACATCTCCCAGTCCCAGGTAATGACCTACTAAACAAAAGAGACCTACACTGATCAAAGTAGAAATTAAATGTGTGTGTGTGCGTGTTTCTTAATATCTCAGTAAGCACTGGTGATATTTATTGACCACACAAGGTCACAGAGACGCTGGTAGAATTACCGAAAGATTCAACAGATGGATTGACATGAAAAGGAAAACAAAACAGATAATCCGGATTACTTAACAACCATCAAAATAAATTCTATCAGAGTGCACAGCCATATCTAAGCCTTCCAAGTCTAGCACTTGAAAAAATGCCTTGTCAATCTTCAGGCAAAATAATCTGAGATAGAATTACAGATGCAACCTTTCTATAGTTCCAGTATTGTAGCATGAAACTAACAAATTTATGACTCCGCCTTCGGCTTGTGCGTCCAAAGCAACATTAGAAGCAAACCATAGTCGTCAGTATTAGCCATGTTGTTATCAGACCCACTTCTCTACATTAGGATTGAATTTGATGCCAAATTCAAACTACATTCCAGAACTCATTTGTTTCAATACCCTTCTTTCAGTCAAAGAAATTGAGCTTTAATGTTTCATTGAAAATTTCAAATTGGGTTACCACATCATGCTTTCACAAGGCAGTGCAGAAAGAGGAATCACTTAGAATAGGCTGTGCATGAGAACCCACTTCTATTGCTCCATTCTGAAAATCGCAAGATAGGTTTGCTTCTCCGACTAAAAAGTCAAGAAGTTCATGACAAGTAATCCTTAATCATTTAAGGAAAGAAACAGAACATTGAAGACCCTGTTCAGAAATTGTATTGAAAAATATCCAATGAATCACAAAGAGGAAATGAAAAATCCATGATCAAGATATGCCAAGTGCCTGCAGAAAGATTTCTCCCCTATATTATGGGTGGATTGTCTGGACCGAGTTGCCGTTTCTCTCGGTAAATGTCAGGCAGAAAAAGCCAAATCCAAAAATGATTTTTGAAATAAGGAAGTCTACAAACTCAGGGAACCTGATCATGTTTCTCTTGAGCATTGAATTCTTGTGAACATTCATGGCACTATAGACAATAATGAAATGGAAAGATCAAGTAGTGTTTGAACTTTGAGGGGCTGCAAATTGTCAAAGATGTCAACACAGATGTATGTTAGGCATTAGGAGGTTCTATCAATGTCGAACCCTCAATTGATTTATTTGACATCAGACATTACAATCATTTTCTACCAAAAAATAAATACAAGATCAACCCATGAATCCATGAGGTATGACATCCAATATTCAAAATCAAAGATCATACTGATGTTGGAAGAATTTACCATTACTATATACATCAGAAACCAAGGCAACTAAATTTAATATACATCTCAATTTCTAAAACAAAATGCAGACTAAAATTTCCATGATCAGCAACGAAGGATCGATTTACAGATCCACAATATAATCATCACTCATAAAATGTGTTTGTCCTTACGAAATCAGCTACCTCTTTCAAGAAATCACTAAGCTTGTTCCAACAAATACAACACAACATACCAAAGTACCCAAAACAAAACATATGTGATTTCTTTTTAATTTACAAGCTTACCTAATCAATCAGGTGCCAGCATTAGGCAAAGCTGCCATGAAAGAATTATACGACAAATCGAGGTCAAAGTGAAGCTGCCTCGCTTGCTGTTCCGTCAACTCATCCGAAGGTCCCATATTCCACAACTTCTCATTCCATTCCTTCATCTTTACCCTTCCTTCAAACTCGGCTGGCAAAATCCTAAGCTTGCTTAAAGACCCCAAAAGGTCAAAGAGCAATGGATGAACCTGATCAACAGCAACCATGTTAAGCTTCAAAGAGTCCATTGCAGTAATAAAATGCTGCACACACTCCGCCACAACAGCCGCTGACGATGTAGTAGTCGATGGGGCAGCAGCAGCTGCCCGGTGCTCGACCGTGGCAGGCACGCCGGAGACGATGAGGCGATTTAGGGTAGCAGGGCAATCCATCTTGTAAGTGTCAACTAAGTTTTCGACACAAGGGATTGTAACCCTAAGAGATGAAGCCAAGGTCTTGAATTGGGCAATAAGCTTCAGGCATTCGGGATCATACCCAGAAATTGAGATGATGTCCCGAACATAAGCCTTCTCAAGCTTCTCTGTGGCTTTGATGATGGCGTAGAGATCTGCAAAGCTATCGTACATCTCGCGCTCACGCTTGTCGCTCCAGAGCTTCACCTCCATTGGAGTAAGCTTTAACATGAGTTTTTTTTCGGTTCAGTAGATATGGAGAAGAGAACGGGACACGCGCAAACGAAAGCTTCTTTACTGAAAAACAATCAGAGAAAAAGATGAAAAGAGATAGTGAGATTAGAAAGTTAGAAACAGAACAATCTGTTCAAAGTTTTAGATTCAGCAAAAGAAAGAATAACAAGAACAAACGAGATTAGAACCAGAAGAATCTGTTCAACGTTTTAGATTCAGCAATAGAAAGAACAGCAAGAACAAATGAGATTAGAAACAGAACAATCCGTGCAAGGTTTTAGATTCAGCAAAAGAAAGAATAACAAGAACAAATGAAAGCGATGTGAAGAATCTTTCTTGGCGCTATATGAATCGGGTGATGGATGTCGAAGATGATTTACAGATGATATTCGAAATATACAAACAAATCTTGAAAATTCCAACACCAAGGAATCCGAAACAAAAACCAAACAAAAAAAAAAAGATATTTAGGTTAAATTGAAAAGCAAGTAAAGCGAAACGAAACCCTAATGACACTAAATCAGAGGGAACTGCTAAAAGAAGAAATTTCAGAAACTCAAAACGCACGATATCTCTTCAGCAATTAGAAACAAAGTAAATGAGAAATTATAGAAAGAGAGAGAGAGAGAGACGTACGCAAATGAAACGCGGCTTCGACGCTATTACAGGACAGAGAAAAAAGAAGAAGAAGATGAAGAGATGCAGAGAAGTTGCGTGTGGGATGCAACTATGATACAATACAATAATACGCCAACGTACGGCAGTTAGTTGGTGGGAAACCCGGATAAGAACTGGTTCAGTATTATAACCCGAACCCGATTCAAGGGTTGATAATTATGGTTTGGGAAACCCGATTCATCCATTGGATAATTAGATTAGAGGGAGTAGGCTCAGCCCGACACGATTTGGTCTCTATCTAGGCTCGGCACGGCACACTAGGCCTTCTTACCAAAAAACAAAAATGGCACAGGCCTTATTGTATCGGTTCGAACTTGGGGGGTCATGGCCTATATCACGGCATGACCCATACACGATTGGGCACGAGTTCGAATGGACTTTTAGACAAATTATAGAAAAAATATAAATCTTGGCTAGATACAGGCCGACACAATAATAATCATGTCTCGTGTCATATTAGACCTTGGGGATTGAAATTAGGCACGAAAGGCATGAACTTTATCGTGTCGAGCTAGCACGAAAGGCCCATTTCTACATCCTAAGTAGGGGTGTACAATTCAGACTGTGCGTGCTGACCATTGTTAGCAAAACGTGAAGCGTAAAAAAAATAGAACAGGAAAAATAAGAGTTTAATACGGTTTTAATTTAAAAAAACGTAGTCAAATAAACGAAAACGTAAAAAATACGTTTAATAAATAATTCGTGTTTTGTTAGATCTGTGAGGGTTAATTAATTAAAAATTAAAGGAAACACACATATA
>JAUPMG010141938.1:0-11233 GCA_031762675.1 Pachysandra terminalis
ACCACGTATTTACATGTATTGGATATTTTGGAATTGATGTAATAGATGGCCCAGTTGAGTGCCAGTAGTTAGTCTTTCATTTGATGTTAGTTTTGCTTCTGTACTTTGTTGAATGAATAAACTTATTTATTTCATTTCATCTTTGGTTATGATATACTGATCCGCGGTCCAGATATGAATCCCGAAGGTTGCGCCTCTTGATTCGTGCCATTCCACTTAGGGATCCGGATTACGGGTTCGGGGCGTGACACCCTATCACCCTCAAGGCATTTATAGCGTTCTGGCTTTTCCACATCGTCTTGGAAAGCTTCCCCGACGATAACGTGAATGAAGGGGTGTTTTGTTTACCATAAAGTTGGCTAAGGGCATAGTAGTCCCTTTAGCTCCAAATTTCTTGGGAAACCTGTACGAGAGCCTCGGTCTACTAGCTGTTGATCAACCACGGGCCCGAGGTGAACGCATCATTGAAACCCTGGTCGATGTCAAGTTTCTTCATATGTTTATGTGGGAGTGATACCCGAACTATGCTCCTGTGAGGATTTCGGTCCAGTCAAAGGTCGAGGGCAATGGTAGCAACCCCGAGCAGCGTTCTGATCTGGTGAGCGTCCTTGGGCCAACACTGTTGTATCGTTGGTCCTAGACAACGAGATGGAATTTGAGTTCCGTCCCTACACTCGAAAAAGTGGGGGAGTCAAGCAAGGTTGCAGCACCAATCTCGAGGGCGGGATCGTTTCAGTCTCTTCCTTGCATGACCTTCCCCGCGAATCACAAGTTTACCTTACAATTGTTCATCATGGCTACAGCTTAGGAATGGTCGAGACCCTGACTCCAAACTTGATGGCCTACAATCCAAACAGGGTGATGCGCCAGTTTGGTATGGACCAACGGGCACCGAGAGTGGACATATTTCCAGGTCCAAAGTCAAGGGTTGCTAGCAAGAGAAATGTCTTCGAGGTCGGGCTGGCCTCAATATTTTGAAGCCTGGAAAGAAGTGTCGATGGTCCCATTGACCAAGAAGGGCGATGCATCAGTTCCCTGGCTGGAATTTTGGCAGATGTTTCAGCTCAAGGTCACCGCCTTCAACAACTCTGAGCCCGTACCCTCAATAACGGCAATTGATGCCCGGGATACGAGGTTGAAGAAGTCGGGGGGTTCGTGCAAACCTTCAAAAGTAATATCGAGGTCACCGCCTTCAGCAGCTCCGAGCCCGTACCCTCAAGAATGGCAATTTTTGCATGAGTTTCTTCCTTCCTCTCTTTCCCTTCTTATACTGCATGCCTTAAGAGAATTCTTTCTTGGTTTGTACATAACGGTCACGAACATGGGCGTTTAGCTTTCCAGCATGCTGACACATGTCCCATTTTCTTGCCATGTATGCTTTTTGACCTTGAATTTACTATGTTAGCAGGTCTCAGACCTGCTCCGTACCAAGCCTGGTATCTTGCTCCAAACACTTTCTTCCAAAATCTTCACGTGGCACGATCGGGATTTGGAGGTAGATTTCCACCTAAACACCTATGTCTTAGGAAGTAGATGAAGCTAATGTCGCTCCATACCAAGCCTGATATCTTGCTCCAAACCGCTTTCTTCCTAAATCTTCACGTGACACAATCGGGATTTCGAGGTAGATTTCCACTTAAACACCTATGTCTTGGGAAGTAGATGAATCTAATGCTGTGGATTTCTTTCTAGGAGAAACCTCGAAGTATAACTCAAAGGTCTAAAGGGATCTGACTAATGTTTCAACTTTCATAAGGTCAATATCCATACACTCCTCTATAGAAGTGACCTTTGAAGTGAACCGTTTTGGAAGCGATCTTAAGATTTTCCTACAGATCTTCCTTTTGGGAAAGGCTCACCCAAGCCCCATATGGAGGTTGCTATGTCATTCGGAGCTTGGATCTCTTGACAAGGGTGGTCCCTTCATGGGTCATCTCCAAGATGTCCCATGCCTGCTTGGCATTGACACGTGTGCATATACGTTTAAATTCGTCGAATGACACTGCACATGTTATGGCATTAAGAGCCTTAGCATCAGCTATACTTTTTTTCTTATCGTTGTCAATCCACTGGTCATGGTCAAGAGTTTCTATTCTTTTCACCCCTTCCACATCCACTTCTTTAGTGGGGGGTGACCACGGTCTACATATCGCAAGTAGAACCGTATCGTCAAGACACCTCAAAAAGGTTTTCGTTTTAGCTTTCCAATGGGCATAATTCGACCCATCAAAGAAAGGAGATATAGTGACGGATTGCCCCTCAATTTTAGACATCTCATGGATCATTTGACTCAAGGTGATAGACCTTATATTAGAGTACGAAACTCTGATACCAATTGAAGTCGTACTTTGAGATATACTAGAGGGGGTGAATAGGTTTTAATTATTATGTGGAATTCTTATTCAATTAAAACCTAGATTATATTACTTTGGCTTAATGAATTAGACTATGTAAAATCCACAAATAATTCATGTATTCATTTTTTTTAAGCTAGCAATTAACATATGCAAATCTATAGAAATAAGCAAAGTAGACAAGAAACACAACGATTTATAGTGGTTCGGCACTACAGCCTACATCCACACCCAAGGGCACCTCTCTAGGTCCCTTGGTATTTACTAGGGCTAGTTTTAAAATGGCTAACAACCAACCAATCAACTTGAGATTCCGTACATAGGTGCACCTCTAACCTTTACACTTGGGATTTTTCGACAACGGCTAACCTCTAACCGGAGTTTCTTTTAAGGTGGCTCCATTGCTCTCAATCTACATCCACGGTAGAGATTTTATAAAAATAAAACAAAGAAGAACTTGCCTCTCACTGATTTGCCTAATGGTGCAAGTTCCAATAGTGTGCTTGAATCCCTTCCTTCAAGTTTTGACGCCTTGTTGCGTTCCTTTAATGAAGATGCTCCGATGGACGCTCTCAAAGGATGCATGGTCTTACCAACCTCGGACATGTGTGTTTACCTATAAGGCTCTTACACTCCTAGGTTTGATTATCTCTAACTCAATCCTCTTTTGAAAGTGAAAAATGGAATGCTCTTACCAATCCAATGAAAGGGAAGGAGAGGGTTAGTGGGATTTTGGGAGGTATGGGATGTGGGAATGAGTTCTCACAATTTACTCAGAAAAACTCATCCAAGAACCTCTTCCCTTGGGGCATTGAATGAAGTTATATTTATAGAAAAATGCCCCAATGACTATATCTTCGGTCGACCCAAGATCCCAACGGCTCTTTTGGAAGATAGCAACGGCTATAATTTTTTCAAAATCGCGATACTCGCTAGACCGAACCAAAGGCTGGATCGACCCAGACCTGGGTTTACCCAAAAAGGGTGAAACCCTGCTGGGTTCACCGAAGGTAAGAAACGGTCGACCCTGGGTTTGCTCGGCCAATCGAACCATTGCTTCAGTCGACCGAACCACCACAGGGTCCGAGCATCTAGAAAACTAGACTCCAGTGATCGAGAGCCCTCTCGGTTGGTCTCGACTGACCGAAGGTTGATCCAGTCGACTGAACATAAAGGTCAATCTATCGCGACCTGGGAAAACATATTGTATTACTACTTTAAGTGTTTTCTAATCAAAGGCCTGCCATGATTAGTATCGACTAACCATGGGCAATCTCCTGTCGACCAAACAAGAGTTCGGTTGACCAAGAACTGATGAATGCCCCTTATGCAAAGAGCATTCAAGCTCCTTTGAAACCAAATGATATTTACCAATAGGGGTAAGGTTTCTAAGGGTTTTCTAGTGTATATTAAAGTTTCATATATCTGGGATAGAGAGCCATCCAACGGATTTAACTTTGATGAATCTCACTTCCTTACGTCAGCAACTATCTTGATCTTCATGAAGAAACATAGTCTGACACTTACAAGGACTTGGTCACAACATTCACAAACAGATGAGGGAATGGATTTTCCTATGACATTAACAAAACAAGTCTTCAAATTTCATCCCTTCAAACTTCTTTCGAGGTTCTATGCCTAGACCGTTTTGAGCTAACTTGACAAATTCGGTCTCAGGGAGGATTAATTTACACTTGTTCTTAGCCCTTTTGAAGCGAGCTATAAATTTATCAACCAATTCGTCAAGCAATTGTCTTAACCTTGTCAAATCGTCCATTGAAACCTCTAGCTCCGTTCTGTAAAATTGAGTGTGAAACTTTTCTTCCAACACTGAACCGAGTTGGGAGCCAAAGTATTGTACCATGAAAAGCCATATCCCATCAAGGACTTGCCAAACAACCTCAGTTTACAATAGTCATTGGCCAAAGCTTCCTCACATTGAACAGGGAAGTGTCTGATACGTTCTATCGTGGATTGACCGTCTTCTGTTGAGAATAAGGAGAACTCTTGTATATTAAACCCTCTAGGGAATTCATACTGTCATTCAATCCATTTAGGGTATGGTCATCTATAAGACGGCCTACTCATCCTTCTATTGGACAAATAGCTAAGGGCTTCATGGACCATATGATAACCTTGGTTTCGATCGAGGCCTCTAGCCGTAGGATCAACCGTGCCATTGATCTCTTGGAACAAATCATTATCTACAATAAATGTAAGGGTGCCCCCAGCCGGTGTCCATGCTCCCTAGCTAGGTTTGCCCCTGGCATTTCTGTCATTTAGCCTAGGTGCTCCTTGACTGATAACATTACTGGTCGTGGGCATATTTTCATTCCGACCGTTTCTTCTAGCAACGGTGAATTGGTCTTCCACTTGCGAGGGGTTAAATTCCCTTTGATTACTGTTAGCACCGACCACAAAATAGTCGATGTTCTCGTTTAGCAACGAAAATGACCGATTTGATTCGGCCATCCACCTCGTGAAGAGGTTGGTTAAATTTAGGAGCATGTTCTGCACCGACCCATCTGGGTCTCCCTAATGAGGAGTGGAACTGGACGTGGATCCAATTTCATTATGTGTCTCCATTCTAGGTGGATCTTGTACATGTTGTTCTCCACCTCCTGCAAGTACTCTTTCGTCCATCTCCTCCTCTGTCAGTATGGTGCTTCTCCTTGGCGTTGATATACACCTTGTCCCACCAGGCATGCCAAAAATGGTATGTTCCCACTGAATTCCTCAGTCGCCTCTCTAGCTCGCATGTGGTGAATGTGTGTTAAGTGTGTGATGTGTGCGAACATGCCAGGACTATTAGAATCCAGTGCGGGTTCAGTTTTTAACCCCAGGCACCGGTTCACACTGACTAAACCGAGTTGGTCTAACAATTAGTCGTGTGATCGGTCACCACATGTGTCTAACTTAGGCGATTGACAAAGGTGGGGGTTCTTCCTTTGTGATGAGCTCATCTAATCCTTCAGATTATGTAAATATAACACCAACTAGAAACAAACACTAACTTTAATATCAACTATCTTGTCCTCAACCAAGAATATATTCAAGATCGAAAATCAAAGCCATTGATGATTAATATAAACAAAACAAATAAAAGTAGAAAGAAAACTGATGAACCAATAGTGGTTATCTCAGCGGTCGTAACCCACTACTTGGCTGACTAATGACCTAGGATTGAGAGCAGCTTCTTAGGGAAGAGAGTGAAGATTTGTCAAAGACTAAAAGCAACAGACTTTAATCGAATTGATTGGTGAGCAGAGGGGTTTGTTCCAACGATCATGACTCATTGGCAGGTTAGAAGAGCATCCAAGGCTGAGAGCAACGACTCTAGGGAGAAAGTGACTGGTGAGTAAGAGAAAAATCAAGCACTGGTGTTACAATGAAAGCAATGAAGAGGATAAACGACCATGGGATCTGAGCAACTTTGCGCTGGTTGAATATTGATTTTACTGGGATGAGGAATAGGATCTCTTTGGGTATTTATAACCCCATTTGATCGGTTAATCAATTGTTCAATTCGATTATCATAACCATTCCCGTCCCTTTAATGTGCAAGCTTTTGTTGATCATGGTCTTGTCACGACCACATTCTCTCTCGGTCCAACACCTCGACCAACAAGGATGCCACACTTGCTATCGCTTCCTTGCTCACGTCTCTTCCGTATTGGATGATCTTGATATGCAAATATGTGTACAAACACATATATTAAAAATAAATAATAATAATAATAATATTAATATTAATATTAATCGGAGACTTTTTATAGATGATAACAATGTGTAAATACTGCAAGATTCCTATTCCTAAACCCAATTAGTTCGGGAAAAGCATTAACAAGTTACATGAAGACCTTTTGCAAAGAATCAAACAATCTACACAGAAAGATGTAAAGCAAATTAATGGGAGACCTTTTATAGATGATAACAATGTGTAAAGCGGTGCAAGATTCGTATTCCTGAACCCAATTAGTTCGGACAAAGCTTTTACAATCGTATCGTAAGTTACATATGAAAGGAATAAGAAACTTTCAATTACGAAAACAAATAATGTAGCTTTATACTTCTAAAGTTCTCTAATATACTTTATACTACTTTAATGGGGCTTTTAGCTGGAACCTATCGGATCCATCTTGTCTTGTTTACAGCCAATGAGGAACAGGGTTTTAAGGATGGGACCGATCCAATCCAGATCGGCCGGTCCGTACTGGGATATGGCAAGACCGGTCCGATCCCAAGCCACGATATAACTATTGTATCAAGTCGCTTTGAATTGGATCGGTCCAACCGCTACCAATTCGGACCGGTCCAGTGATTGGATCGGCCGATCTAACCGATCCAAAGTTTTTTTTTTTAATTTATAAAAGGAACAGAGAGGGAGCTCGGGTGGTTAGGTGTAGGTTCTTCTTCCTCTGCAAATCCCTAACACAACTCCACCTGAAACCTCATCTGAACTCCAGTTGCACCACCACTTCACAGTTAACCCAATCGCATCACCACTTCACTACCGCACCACGCACCACGCACCTCGCTGATTCTCGGTGTCCGGTGGATTGGTTGAAGGTGGTGCTTGCAGGTGAAATGTAAAAAAATGGAATAGAAGGGGAAGAATAATGGAAGGATAAAGAATGAGGAAAATAAAAGAGGGAGATTGGTTTACCATGAGAATGGAAGGATAAAGAATGAGGAAAATAAAAGAGGGAGATTGGTTTACCATGAGAATGGTTCGTGGGGTTCTGCCAGAGATGGGGCGTCGCTTCGCCAGAAGTTGCCACAGTCGCCGCCAAATGGAGAAGAAGATGAGATGGGAACCACCATTCCGGCCGATCCTATTTTTTTTTTTTTTTTAAGACAATCCAAACTGTTTGGATCGGACCCGGATTGGCCGATACCGGACTGAATCGCCAATCCGCATCGGGATCAGCCCGGACCGGTCCGATCCGCGATCCTGAGAATAAAAACCTTGATGAGGAATCCCTTCCAATCACTTTCCTGTACAAGACATGTTAATCAGGCATCAAGGGGGACAAGAAGATTTTACCACAAGGCCTGATTGAATTTTTTCTTCTTTTTTTTTTCCTTTTGTTTTTCGGAGAAATGAGTATGAACGGTGATGCCACAAGTACATTCTATAAAACGGCAGAATTAAGAAAAACCCGGCCAAGTTTCAGAGACATCCAGAAGCTGAACATGGAAAAATATGGTGCTCTTTAAATCTCAAAATCAGTTAACCATAAAGTTACATACAACCAAAGCCTCATGTGGGTTAAGACAACAGGATCAACATCAGCATTAGAAGCAAAAACCAACTCTAGGGTTAAACATACCAAGGCATCCCAAAGGACAGCCCCAGAATTTCGAGAGGTTGATAAACTTGAGGCTACTACCAATAATAAACTAAGAACATCCAATGCAACTCTAAAAAACTTCCATCAATACACAGATATCAGAAAGTGGCTGAGCTTGTTCTTCGAAGCTGATACTTCGGTTCAGGAGGTGGTGCACACGGCAACATCTTTTCCAGCTCCTGCACCGAAAAGAAAAGAATTCAAATAGCGTAACAGAAAGAAAGCAAGACCAAAGGTTCATCACCACCACCATAAAAATAAAAGAAATTACTGCTTGTGTATATCATTGATCAGGATTCAAAATACTGTTATACATACAATCATTCAAGGTTCAGAAAGAAACATAAAATTGGTCTATCAGACTCCCGATTGCAATCTATCCAGCTCATGCTGAGTTGGTAAAAGGTTGAATCAGATGCTACCTTGCAATTTATCCAAAAGACAGTACCACAACATAAATTCATCTGGGCATTGAATAAATTCAGGATTGCTTTGCAATTGTTTATTGCTCTGGGAATCTAGAGAAAAACTACATTGAAGGGCGGGCTTGGGAAAACAAAGATACAAAGGAATACCATGAATTTTTTTAGTTTTTATTTTATTTTATCATTAACAACATTTTATTAATCATCAAAATAGATTACAAGGATATAAAAGGATCACGAAATGTGATCCAAAAATAAACAAAAAAAAAGTACACAAAGCAAGTTAGGTCACAAACAAAATTCCTAACCATCCAAAATCTCAATATCATCCCCGTAGGCCCTCTTGCACCAAAAAAACAAAAAAACACTCTCCACTCCTCGTCTAGCCCATTCATCTGCCATCTCATTCGCTGGCCTCTGATTATGAGAAATGGATATTCGCATACCCTGGGTAAGATGACGATCTCACCGAACCAAATGAGCATAACTCCATGGATACCTACCGTTAACTGGAATCCAAGAGATCACTGAAAGAGTCTCCCTCAACCTGTAGATTCTCCATCTTCAACTTCCTAGCTTCCCCTAAACCAACAATCAAGGCCCTTAGTGGTTGAATCTACTACACCAATCAAGCCCGAAAAGACATGAAGAATTACTCCATCAGAATTCCTGAAGACCCCACCAATCCCAGATCTTCCTAGGTTACCCAAAGAGGAACCATCAAAGTTGAGCTTGATGAAACCCCTATCTGGCACACCCCAAACCACCTTCTTCATAAGGCAAGCAGGCGAAGAAAAGAGCAAATCACACCAACATCTAGCAATCGAATCCATAGAAATACCCTGGAATTCCTGCCTAACTGCCACCCATTCCACCACCATCCCCATAACGGAATCAATCAGCCACGGAGTAGATCTCTGAATCTCCTAAAAAATACGCCTGTTTCGTTCACTCCATATAACCCATAATACCGAAAAGAAAAGGGACTCAGAAAAAATCTTTCCTCTCTACCCCAACCCAAAAAATCTCCAATGATTCAGCAAAGCAGCAATACTCTCCGGCATTACCTAATCCACACCCATAAGCCGTAAAAAATGCATCCAGATCCCCCTAGCAATAGAACAATGCAAAAACAGATGATCCACGGACTCCCCTTTATTCCTGCACATAAAACAGATATATGGAGAGATGGCCAAATTGCCTCTCCCCTTTTGAAGCATATCACATGTGTTAGTGTGGACGAGTGGGCCGTGAGGCCCACACAACCCCTTTTTCTCTTTTCCTCTTTTTCCTTTCTTTCTTTATTTGTGTATGTAGTGTTTTAGCCCTAGTTCTAGTTAATATATAAACTTTCTCTAATTGAGGAGAGTAAGTTTTGTTGCCACAACATGGTATCAGAGCAGATTAAAGAAAAAAAAAAAAAAAGGAAAGGGAAACCCTAATTTTTTTGTTTACTGTTCACGCTACTGTTCTTTCTTCCTCCTTTCTTCCTTCTTATCCCTTCTTCTTCTACTGATCGCAGATTTCTTCCAACCATAAGGTAGCGAGCTCGCTACCTCTCGGTTGTTTGGAGCTCACAATTTGGGGCTTCTCAATTGTTAATGGTGCTCGATTAGGGCTATTTGGAGTTTGGTTGGATTTGGTTTTCTTCATGATACTCTCAGTTTGAAGATTTGATGTGATTTTTGTTTGTGAATTTTTTTTTTCTACCTCCTGGAAGGGTGGCTGTTGATTACAATTGCGATTTGGAGGGGTGCGAATTCCCCCTAGTTTACTTTGTTTGGTGAGATTTTTCTGCAGTTATTTTTCTTTGATTTGTGAGATCATGAGCACATCCGATCAAAATCCCGCAGAACCTAAACCGGTTATTTCTGAAATTGTTTCCTCATCTATGCGTCTTACAGATCAACGCTTAGATGGAAACAATTTTCAGCACTAGCGCAAGATTATTTTATTTGCCATTCGTTGCATGGATAAGGAGGAGCATCTCACAGGGGTGGCTCCCGATTCTAAGACAGATCCGGCAGGTGCAAAAGTATGGTTTCGAGAAGATGCTAAACTGTATAATCAATTGAAAAACAATGGATCCCAAAGTTTCTGTTTTGGTGACCCATTGCGATACTGTGAAGGAGTTATGAGAATACCTTATGGTATTATATTCTGGTAAAGATGATCTGAATCGTCTTTATGATGTGTCTCTTGCCTTCTTTCGATCGGAGCAGGGTGATATCCCAGTTAGTGAGTATTTTGCTGCTTTTAAGAAGGTCTACGAAGAACTGATGTCATTGACTTCCGATGTAAATCAGATGAGACAGCAGCGAGAGCAGCTGGCTGTCATGGCCTTCTTGAGTGGGTTGAGATCTGAGTTTGATCCGACTAGATCCTAGAATCTTACTAGTCGTGAGTCTTCACTGACTGAGGTCTATTCCCAAATTCTTCGGTCCGTCCAGTCTAACCCCAATACTATAGAGATGAGTGATCGTGCCACTTTGGCCAGTCAAATCCCGTCAGAAGGACGTGGAGGTGACGGAGGACGTGGAGGTCGAGGGGGAGGACGTGGAGGTCGTGGATCTGATGGGAGAATTATTTGTTTTCACTATGATGGAGCTGGTCACACACGTGACAAGTGTTGGAAATTACATGGCAAGCCTCCTACTTATCGGTCTGCTCATGTTGTTTCCGGACCTGTCCAGGACACTTCTACAAGGGTACCAGCACCTCCAGAGGACGGTAGTATCCATCTTACAGCCGAGGAGTATTCTCGTCTATTGGCCAATCAGTCATCCACGTCTACCATTGTAGCTCAGACCAGCGCTTCCTCTTCTACATACTTGTCTGCATCTCCCCGGACATGGGTGATTGATTCTGGAGCTACGGATCATATGACTAGATCCACAGGTACTTTATGCACATTTTCTCCCATGACGTCTCATCCCGACGTCAGTGTGGCGAATGGATCTTTTGTGGCTGTCAAAGGGATAGGTATTGTTGTTCCTACTCCCACTATACGATTGCCTTCTGTACTCTATTTGCCTAATCTGTCATTTAATTTATTATCTGTGAGTGCTCTTACAAAAGAGCTTGATTGTCTGGCTACTTT
>JAUPMG010141959.1:0-11232 GCA_031762675.1 Pachysandra terminalis
ATATCGTATCGACCTGGTCGATACACGATACGTATCGCGCGATACGCGCGATACGATACGATATTTTGATCTATGGTCATGACTCGCAGTGTTTTCAAAGGCGTTAGAGGCATAAGCCTCGAGGCCCACATCAAGGCAAGACGATGCAAAAACGCCTCAAGGCGCAGCATTGAGGCGCACCTTGCTCATGAGGCGTACGCCTTAAGAATAAAGTGTAAACCTCAATAGTTAGGCTAATTAAATCTCTCAATTTTAATAAAATTGATTTAATACTCAATTTTTGCAAGCAAAATCAAGGTTTTAACTGCAAATTGACCATATCCAACCTTATTAAGTAAAAAAATAGTACTAATTTTATTTTAATTGTTAATTTTAATCACTTATCATGACATGAATATCAATTGTTATTTAATTTACTAGTATATGTACATAAATAATTCATATTTTATCATTTATTTATCTACAAAAGGTGTGCTAGTGAGGCTTACACCTCAAGCCTCTAGGCTTACGCCACACTCTTTGGGCAAGTGAAACACCTCGTCTCCCGCCTTAGCGTTTTAAAACACTCATGAGTTCCTTTTGTGTTGATCATGGTATTATTCATCATACCAGTTGTACTTACCTCTCAGCAAAATGGTGTTACTGAACGAAAGCATCGCCATTTGTTGGACGTTGCTCACACCTAACAATGCACGCACCCAAGCATTTTTGGGATGATGTTGTTCTCATTGCTTGCCATCTCATCAATCGTATGCCCTTTATTGTTTCACATCATCAATCTTCGTTTTCTCTTCTATATCATGGTCTCTCGCCTTTTTCGCTCACCCCTCATGTATTTGGTTGTACTACTCTGTTCATGTACTTGATCCTGGCCGAGATAAATTCTCCTTGAACCCACAAGTGTGTTTTTCTTGGATACAACCGTACTTAGAAGGGCTATCATTGTTCCAATCCTGAGTCTCGACGATACTTTGTGAGTGCCGATGTTACTTTTTTTTAATCCATTGCCTTCTTTACTTCATAGGGTCAGCTTTTGTCGGTAAATCTTATGTCTAGTCATGAGACAGCCTCCTTCCTTTCTCCAACTCTTCCACAACCATTGCTTAATCCACCAAATCCTCCCTTACAGGTATATCAGCGATCCAACGATAGGATTCGTGTTTCTTATGGTCCGGATGCCACATCTTCCTCATCAGAGGTTCCTACTCCATCCTCATCTCCAACAACTACTAATGATGTACCTATTACTTTACACCGAGGTAAGCGTACTTGTACTCAACACCCTATTGCTAATTTTGTTCCATATGATTGTGCTTCCTCTTGTTTGCAGTCCTTTACTTGTACCTTGTCCACTATTTCTATTCCCATGCCTTATGAGTAGGCCTAATCTTCGTATGGATGGAAAAAAGCTATAAATGAGGAAATGAGTGCTCGAATCAAACCTATAAGCTTACTGGTCTTCCCCCTGGGAAACATTTAATAGTTTGTCGTTGGGCTTACACTGTTAAATATCTTCCGGATGGTTCTGTTGAGCGTCTTAAGGCATGATTCGTTGCCAAGGGTTACACATAAACCTATAGCGTAAACTATTTAGAGACCTTCTCTCTTGTGGCTCGTCTTAACTCTGTCCAGACCTTGCTTTCTGTTGCTATTAGCCGTTCTTGGCCTTTATTTCAGCTTGATATCAAGAATGCTTTTCTTCATGGCGATTTTCAAGAGGAAGTGTACATAGAATAGCCACCTAGATATGCGGTTGGTAGTTAGCAACTTGTGTGTCGACTACGAAAGGACTTGTATGATCAAAGCAGTCTCCTCGTACCTGATTTGATAGATTCAGTATTGTTGTGGTTAGTTATGGTTTCAAACGTTCTACCTTTGACCATTCTGTCTTTGTTCGTCACTATTTTGTTGGCACTATTGTCTTGATAGTGTATATGGATGGCATTATGATCTCTAGGAGTCACTCCACACGCATTGCTGATTTGAAAAGACATTTGGGTAAGCAATTTCATACTAAAGAATTGGGTATTCTTCGCTATTTCCTTGGGACTGAGGTCACTTGTTCTCATCAAGGCCTTTCCCTATCTCAAAGGAAGTACGCGCTTGATCTTCTATCTGAGACTGGTTTATTAGGTGCTTGACTTGTTGATACTCCCATGGACTTCATTGTTAAACTTGACAGTGAGAAAGGGGAACGGGTTGCTGCCGTAGCTTGATATAGACGCCTAGTTGGGAGATTAATTTAACTTACTGTTACTCTTCCTGACATTGCTTACGTCGCTGGTGTGGCTAGTCAGTATATGCATGCTCCTCATCAACCACATTTTGATGTTATTTGTCGTATCCTGCGCTATCGTAAGGGTGCTCCTGAGCGAGGATTGCTATACCGACCTTCTGCTTCCCTGACTGTTGACTGTTCTGGTGATGTTGACTGTTCTGGTAGTCGTTCTGATAGGAGGTCTACCTCTGGCTATTGTACCTTTGTTGGGAGTAATCCTATTACTTGGTGCTGTAAAAAGAAGAATGTTGTTACCAACTCTATTGCTGAAGCGGAGTATAGAGCTATGGCTCATACTACTTCAGAGATGTTATGGCCTTATGGGTTTGTTCTTTCCTTCAGGATCTTGGTGTTGATGTTCCTACTATACAAATTCATTAAGCCACTATTTTTATTGCTAACAATCGTGTGATCCATGAACACACAAAACATATAGAGGTTAATTGTCATTTTATTCGTGATTTAATGATAAGGAAACAGATTGTAACTCTTTATGTTTGCTAGGATGATCAACTAGGTGATATTCTAACCAAGCCATTAGCTCGTGCTTCTTTTCAGTGGTTATGTTTCAAATTGGGCATGTTTGATCTGTATGCTCTAGCTTGAGGGGGCATGTTAGAGTTGTATTATTATTTTGGTTATTTTCTATTATGGTCCAAGGGTATTTTTGTACTGTCGCATCTTTAGTATAAATATGAGTTAAGGTGAAGAGGCTGATTAAGTTTCCAAAACCTATTCTCTAATCTTTCTCTCTTTCTCTTCTCCTTACTTTCTTCTTCTTCTCTTTCTCTAACTCTAACTCTTCAATATTTTCACTTTAACTGATATGACTTTTATACAGCACATTGCAACAAGCAATGGGTCAGAACAGATCAGGCTTGTCTTCTTGATTGACTTTAGGCACCAGGGTAAGGAAAGTGCAATTGATTTCTTTCAAAATCCTGGAGTGAGTGAAGAAGTCCTTGATAGCTTCAGTAGTTAAGTTACCCACAATATCCCAGCAATTGGTAAAGAAGTGAGAAGTAAACCTATCTGGGACAGGGGATTTATCTTCATTTATACTGAAAAGGGCTTCCTTAACCTCCTCCTTAGTAACAGTTATAGTAAGCTTTCTTTTGAGTTCTGATCTGAGTACAGGTAGAGTTGATATCTGCAAAGGGACTGACCTGTCTTTTTTATTTAAAAATTTTCTGAAGTAATTTACCAGGCAATCTTGTATCTTCTTTTGATCCTTGGTGTATGAACCTGACTCATCAGTTAACCCCATGATCCTGTTGACAGCACTTCTTGCTGTCATAGTCTTATTGAAGTAATTGGCATTATTGTCTCCAGCTGATAACCAAAGGGATCTAGACTTTTGTCTTATACTGAGTTCCTCTCTTCTGGTAATGTTAGCAAATATCTGAATAAGATCATTTTCCTTCTCAATGAGTTGGTGATTAGGAGGATCATTTTGGATCTTTGCTTGAATATCTGACAGATCTTTCTTCTTCTGAACGTACGTTGAGGAATCTGCTGCAAAAGTAGATTTACTCCAGCTTTTGAGTCTGAGTTTAATAGCCTTCAACTTTTTACAAAGTTGGAATATTTTAGTTCCTTCAACCTCAACCTGCCAATTCTCATACACAGTTTTCTTAAATTAACTTAAAGGGTTTGTGACCAGGCATATGAACATTATCATTGGAAGGTGTGTGATCTGAAATGCCCATTTCAGCAAAATCAGCTTCTGAAGCATAGAATAAGCTATTCCAAGATGGGTTCACCATAGCTCTATCAAGTTTACACCAGATCCTTCTCTAGCTCTCGTTTTTATTAGTCCAAGTCCACTTCATACCTCTGCTTTTAATGTCTTCCACTTGCAATACATCAATACAACCATTTAGGTCCTGAGCAGCACCAAAGCTGATAGGGTTCCCACCAATCTTTTCTGAAGCAAATCTAACCGCATCGAAAACCCCAAGGATGATCCGTGGAATGTTAGTCTAGAGAGTTTTCATTTCTCTCTATCTCTCTCTTACTTAGAGCCATAGATTACAGTAGAAATAAAAATCTGCTTTGAATCAATTAAATCAACTTCAAGATGAATGAATTGATCACTGTCCAACAGCCTTTTAACTTTCAGGGCAGTGGGATCCCATCCTACCCATATTCTGCCTAGGATGGCTTGATCATAATTGTCCAACCATTGCCATTCATTGTTGATATTCCGTTTGATGTCTCAGCTATTAATAGCACCGACTCTAGTTTCTCAGATAGCACACAAATTAAGTTTTTCTGAAATAATAAGTTTGCTAACTTCAGACTGCTTACGAGGGTCATTAAACCCTCTTATGTTCCAAATTTCAAGCTTATTCATAAATCACTGATGAGAGGATTTTAGAGCAGAGATTGCTCTAGTTATCATACTTGATCCACATTCAGGACTACCCCTTTTAGAAGCTTTATTTCCTACCCTTCTTGTTTTCTTACTTTTTCTAGCAAGGGTTCTTCAGCCAATCCCTTTTCTAGTGAATTACTGGCATCGGTACCAGCTAATTCATCAGGTGTCTTTATTCATGATCTCTGCTCTTCACTGGTCCTTCTTCTAAGCCTTGAACAGCATCATCAGTACTTTTTAGACTTTCCTCAGATATAGGATTGTCAGCAACAGATTCTTCAACTAGGTTCTCATCAACATTAGGTCTCCTCAGAACTTCAAAGGCATGTGTTAATAGAGTTATCTAGACCTATATAAATCAGGTTACAGTTATCTCTTCGGGGGACCTGCTCAATTCCTCAGTTCTGTTCTGATTAGCAGATTCATCAATCACAGCAGGTTTAATGGTTTTACCAGTGGGTTTCCATATCTGATATACTGAAGTTTTCTTTGGGCATTTAAGATCAGAGTGCCCAAAAATTTTACAATGAGAGCATCTACTAGGTACCCAAGGGTAGTCTACTTCAATGGGAGACTCCTGATAATCAGTGTGGAGAAATTTAGGAAGGGGATCGTGTGGAGTCACTTCCATACAGAACTTTGCAAACTCAAGCCTAGTCTTGTTTTCAGTGGCTGAATCTAGACAGAGTGGCTCGCCAACTCCACTGGCAATGTAACTAATATCAGTAGGAGTCCAGAGTTCAGGTGGAACTTTCAATAACTTGATTAATGGAGGATGGAACTTAATTCTTTTGAGATTATTTTTAGAATATTAAAAGAGCTTTAATTATTAGATAGTTTCAGAATTATAGTGATTTAGGTAAAATTTCGTTAAGGAATTTTGGAGGATTTCTAATTGTTGTTGTAAATGGTATCTTGGGTGTCTCCTAGTGATTTTAGGTCTTTTTATATATGGATATGGGCTAGGACTCTTTTGACATGCTTATAATTTATAAATAGGACTATATAACAGTTTTATTATGGGTATAACTAAAGTTGCCCAATTTAGAGATTATCCTTTTCTTTTTTATTATTAAAAAGAAGTGTTAGAAAAACAGAGATAGATGTTTATTACAAAAGGAATCTTTTGTTTTGGAGTTTTGAGTGTATTTTGAAGATGCTTAACATGTGCAAAGAGTGAAAACTCTAATAGTAGTGAGAAACTAATTTTTAACGCATAACTCCTAATTGCGGTTCCCAATTGATAGTTCCCCAGAGGGTTTATTTACTAACATTTCTCTAATACCCTTTAAGAGCATTATAAGAGGATTCCTAAATTTGTTCTCAATATACAAATTCTCAAAGGATATTTTAGTCATGAAAATATACTGAAAAAATCAATTATCTTTGTTAGTTAAAAACAAAGGTATGAAAAGGCTATATAAAATATAAAAGTGGACGATAATTACTTATAGAATTTAAATCTTAATCATGTAATAAATATTTTTAAAAAGGTTAAAAAGATCATTACAAATTATTCATAATTTATAATAAAGAAAACATTAAAATTTAAAGTAATATGATGACCTACAAATCTATATTAAAATGTTAGTCATTACTCATTATATCTTTATATATCATGTTCTATATTAGTAATATAATCATACAATTTTGTTTCCAGCAAGTGCATACTCACCTAAGCAAGAGCCTGGGCAACAAACGAGTCTATGATATCGCTAGAGATGGGAACGGGCCTAGGTTTTGACAAACGTTAACTCACCCATAAAAGAGCCCTCCTAATATCTTCTAACCCTATACGGGCGGAGCAGGTTCGACCCAGTTGTAAGATATATTAACAAATAAATGCTTTTTTAAGTTAAACTTTTTAATTTTTTAAACATATTTACTTTTAAAATATATATTTATAT
Source organism: Pachysandra terminalis (assembly GCA_031762675.1). Classification (NCBI taxonomy): domain Eukaryota; kingdom Viridiplantae; phylum Streptophyta; class Magnoliopsida; order Buxales; family Buxaceae; genus Pachysandra; species Pachysandra terminalis. Next base: position 6,563 of record JAUPMG010141959.1, read on the forward strand.
ATAAAATATATATAATTAAAATATAAATGAATGGCTACGGGGTGGGTTAGGGGCAAGGTGAGTCAAACTCGAACCCGACTTAGGGATTACCAAACCCTAACTATTAAGAATGGGGTGGGGCTGGGCGAGTTACCCGTTTAACCCACCCCATTGCCATCCCTATCTATCGCCTAGATTTGCTCGACTGTTTTCACAACTATGTCATCCTATTATGATTTTCCTATATTTTATTGAAATTACAATAAAGTAAAACATTACTGCAGTCTTAACTGACATGATAATTGGCATTACTTTTCCAAAATTTATTTTTCCTTTCCAAAAAATGATAATTGGCATTAACAACCAATATATGAAAGGCTACAATCTATGTCCCAAGATAGCAATCGTAATTTGTTACCACCATGTTGTGAGGGTTATCATATATGCTCTTACATAACATGAAGTCACAACCATAGTGTAAAGGACCGGAACGATCCCCGAATTAAATCCGATCCCAAATAAGTCCTAAATGTGATGACTCGGTATCGGCGATTTGGATCGTCCAATCCCATTCAGCTACGATCTGGATCGTCCGATCCCATTCAGCTAAGGCGTTTTTTTGAACACGTGGTTCTGAGGCGTTTTGTCGAACACGTGGTGGGATTGAATTAATTTGCATTCAGCTAAGCAAATTCTCAAGAGTTGGGTGTAAATGTGATGATCTGTGTTTAAGTGAACCTGAATGTCTCTCGAATCTGAAGAAGAAGAAAAAGAAGAAGAAGAAGAAGAAGATGGCAAGCTGCTGCTGCTGCGGATCTGGTCAGAAGACGAAGATGAAGGCTGAATGGCTGATTTCTGAAGCTGCTGCTGCTGATCTGGTCAGAAGACAAAGCTGGCAAGCTGCTGTTGCTGTCAACTGATCTGGTCCTGAACAGTTGAAGGCTTGAAGCCTGAACCTGCTGGTCTGGGTTGCAGAGAAACAGAGGAAAGGAAGAAGAAGACGAGAATCTGTGTTTAAGTGAACCTGAATGTCTCTCGAATCTGAAGAAGAAGAAAAAGAAGAAGAAGAAGAAGAAGAAGAAGAAGATGGCAAGCTGCTGCTGCTGCGGATCTGGTCAGAAGACGAAGATGAAGGCTGAATGGCTGATTTCTGAAGCTGCTGCTGCTGATCTGGTCAGAAGACAAAGCTGGCAAGCTGCTGCTGCTGTTGCTATCAAGAAGAAGAAGAAGAACCTCACCCCTTTTAACTTGTTTTTTTTGTTTTTTTGTTTTTTTTTTTCTGGATCGTCCGATCCAACTCGGTCTCGGACCGGGACGATCCCCGATCCGAGTCCGAGTTCAAACACTATGGTCACAACCAGCATACCCCATTATCATGTACATATGCACTTATGTTGGGAGGCTTATTATTCCTCTGTGCTAAGAGGCATAAAGGAATGTGTTGTCACTGGTTGTTACCTCTACTAAGAATACATATTCTTCACTGCAATTGCGAGAGGGTCACATATTTAAGGGTGGTTACCATGGCAGCTATTTATAGGGCCCACCACTAACCAATTGAACTATACATATTCTTTTCCCTGCCAAAGTGACATGGTAATCATATAGCCATAACCTTCACAGAAAAACATGGTTTGCAATGTCGGCGACATGGAGCAAAATGTTGCTGACATTTCCCCATTCCCCCCCCCTTCCCCCACGACACGAAATCTGGGGGTAAATCCCCAGATTTCGTTTTTTCCCCCATGTCGAGCGATATGGGGGAAAAAAATTTGGGAAAAATTTTAAAAATTAAATAAATATTGTATGTTAATAATATTATGTTGTATTTAGACACTAATAAGGATTGTGTAAAACTTGGGGGAACCCATAAAAAAAACCCACATTTTCCCATATTATCCTTTTTTCCCTCATGGATATGGCACTTGATTTCTAGTTTTATGTATCTTTTAGTTTGACTTACATTCACTTTTAGTTTGGCATAATTACATATAGCATCTTGTTTACAGCTTACAGACCCGACAGTGTGTAAGTTAACCCCCCCTCCCCCCTTCTCAAGTAATGACTATTAATGTGTAGGCATTTGCTTTTGTATTTTTTGATGTATTTGGATGCATTTGAGCCTTAATTAGACATGCTTAAAGTTTGGGGCAAAAAATCCATCTAAAACCCATGGTTTCCCCACATTTCCCCTTGGTTTCACCTTTTTTCCCCCATGTCGCCGACATTTCCCCAGAGCCACCTGAGACATGCCAGGTGACATCGACATGGCGAACCTTGGGTTTACCTTCATTGAGATTATATCACACCATACTGCTTGGGCCATATTTATAAAGAAACAGCATATTGTTGAGTCACGATGGTTTTTTTTTTTTTACTTTTTACGTTTGCTTCAATATATCAAGGGATAGTTTGTAAAATCAGATTTTCCCCTTTGATGTATATTGACCCTTGGGGAAAGTGGATATATCGGGATATATTAAGATATTTTGAACCATGATTGAAGGCAATGCAAGAGCTCCAAGCATGCAACCCCCAAAATCATACTGCAATGCATTCAAATGCAAAAAATAGAACACCTACACATCTGAACCAGTTGCCAATTTCCAAAACATTTTGAACCAATACGATGATCGTGGTAAACGATTTGATGAAGCCACAAACTGTGTGATAGTCTCTGCTTTCTTTGGGAAACTCGATCCACATTAGTGATATTAAAGGTGTTAGCCTAGTTGCCTAGGTGCCTAGGTGGTCGCCTAGTAGTCTAGGCTGTTTCTAAGAGTTCAGGCAAGGGTCACCTAGGCTGAGTATGCCTAGGCAAGCGCTTAGCCACTTAGGTGACGGCCTAACGACAAGGCGAATACCTGTTCGCCTAATCTACCTAAGCGGTAGCCCAAATGCATTGAGAATTAATTAAATGTTTTGTGGTGATCAAACTAAAGAGTGGTTTCAATGGGCATCTCTTGCTGAGTATTGGCATAATACCAACACCCCATAAGCTACAGACATAACACTATTTGAGGCTGTTTGTGGGGTTTCCTCTCCAAGATTACTCTCTTGAAGTGCAGGCAGTGGATCAATTGCTCGAGACAAGAGAACAAATTGCGTAGCTGTTTAAGAAGCCCCTCCATCAAGCACAGCAAAGAATGAATATGCTAGCTGCCTAGCTGACCTGCAAAGGTCAGAGAGAATCTTTGAAGTGGGCGAATAGGTACTTCTCATACTTCAACCTTTTCGGCAAAATTCAGTAGCCTGGAGGAAGAATTTCAAGCTAACCCCAGAATTTTATGGGCCTTTTCGGATAATACAGAAGATAGGGACAGATGCTTATTGATTGATGATGCAAGAGGATGCGAAAATACTTCCACTTTTCCACGTATATTGCTTAAATGAGAAGTTGGAAGCTACTATCAACCTCAACCTCAACCTTCCCTCCCGTTGCCAAATGATGATGGGGTTATCACACCGTTGTCTGAAGCTATTCTTGATTGTAGATTTTTCAAAAAGGGAAACAAGGCAGCAACAGAAGTTCTTATCCAGTGGCACGGATCTGGAGCTGAGAATGCAGCCTTGGAGTCATACCAGCAAATCAAGGATCGATTTCCCAAAAAACCCTTCAGGACAAGATTTTTCACAGAGGGGAGGAGTTTTTATGTGTATGAGAAGTCCTACCCTATATGGGCTCTTCAAAAGCTAATTATCATGTTATTGTTATCATATATTAGTGTGGTTTAAATTCTTTATCCTGTGAATGTTTTTAGTTGCTAAAATGTAGGAGTGAAGTTATATGTACGTGGAGAACGTAGGGTAAGTTATTCCCTGCTGTAGGGTTGGCTGCTAGTTGGTTGCTAAGTTGTAGGAGTTCCGCTAATGTGATGTAGTTTTAGGCTGCATTTGGCATGGCTTGTGCTTTTGGATAAGCACTCATTGGATACATGGCTCAATGGGAGCACTTATCCACAGCAACAATAAACTGCTTACTTGAACAAAATATTGTTTGGTAAATACATTTATTTAAGTGCTTATGAAAGTTTAGGGTAAAATAGGTATTATGAAAATTTTATTAAAGTTTAAAAATAACATTTATTTAAGTGCTTATGAAAGTTTAAGGGTAAAATAGGTATTATGAAAATATTACCAAAGTTTAGAAATAGCTTCCGGCATAAGTGATAAGAAAAGCTGTTCTCAATAGCTTCTCCTTATGGGTAGCCTTCCTCTAATGCTTATGGGACACACATTTAATTTTAAAAAGTGCTTTAATAAGCTATAAGCTGAAATACATACTTATATAAGCTGGGCCAAACGCAGCCTTAAATTTTGGTTTGAATTGTACAAAGAGCATCTTGCTGATTCTCTCTACTTGTTCCTGGAGGTCAGTTACCATCAAAGTAGCCATTGTTATCTCTCAAAATTGCTAAGAAAAAGAGGCATAAAATTTTAGTTTCTGAACTGTACTAAACTCAAAAATATGTTCATAAACTAAAATCCAAACATAGAAATGCTATAGAAGATGAACTACATATGACTAGCAAAAGAAACTCTAGAAATCAAGAATGATGCAACTTTTAGAATTGAGAAATGAAGCCAAGAAACAAAAGGCCGAGTGAGTGATCGAACCTTCGTCAATGCCAACAAAAACATGCCGAGGCGATTGTGCTGAGAGACCGACGAAAAAGGATACGGCACCGATA
>JAUPMG010141970.1:0-11232 GCA_031762675.1 Pachysandra terminalis
GATCAAATCATCCCGAGCTCAATGATCAGCATGAGCAACCTCATTCCAAATCAACAAAAACCCATTACACAGACCCTTTCGAAATCGAAAGAATCAATCAAATTTGGATCTTTCAGCTTGAAACTGCCAAGAAACAGAGCCAGAAAGAACAAGTTCTTCTGGGTTCTCAAGAACCCAGAGAAAAAAAAAAGAGAAACAAAACCTAAAAAAAAAAAAAACAAAGCAAAACAAAACAAAAAACAGAAACCCCAACAGCGTTTGTTTTGCTCAAATCCATTAAATCCGGACAGGGGTTTGAAGCAGCAAATCTTCCTAAAATAGTTCTCTTTTATTTACTTATTTGTTTATTTTTTTTGGTCTGAAACTCTTTTAATTTTTCATTTTAGACGCTGAAGTCTGTTTCTGTTTTAACTACACAATGGTCAGTTTTTTCTGGTAATAATAGCGCGGGAAGATGATATCCATATCAAGAAATCAGGTCCGTCCATTAGGTGGTGGTCCCACTTAATAGATCTTGTTCTGTAGAGAATACAGAGAAGGTGCGATACACAATATCACTGGTAGCGAAGCTCTAAACCCCTGGAAAATCTAGGTGGAAATGTTTCGTTAATGGCGGTATTCAGTTCTCTCAAAACACTAATCAGAAACCCTAGATCTCGATCCTTTATCAGCTTATACGCATCTGCAACTCCGTTTCCATCTCCGTCTCCTCCTGTATCGTCGATCTTCTCTTCCGCTCCTTCGTCCCCAATCTTCGCTGGTTCGCCAAATCCGTTCTCCTTCGCTCTTCGCCTCACTTCATCTCACTCGAGATTTCTATCTCCATTCTGTAAATTGATTTCGCTTCCGGGACCTCTGTTTCTTTCTTCTCCACCATGGAAGCTTTCGCAGTCTGCGACTCCTCTGTATCTACACGGAGAATTTGTTCTTCGAAAGGTCGAATCTTTGAATCTGTTTCAGAGGAGGAGATTCCCGATCAAGCTCGTATTTGAATCAGTTGCATCAGTTCCAGTCTTGGTGAACGGGATCAACCAGAAGAATTTGGGGAATGGTACCAGTTTTGCTGAGAACTTTGTTAATCTTCCAAATATGATTTCGATGAGTAGACTGGTTTCTGGACCTTTTATTGGATGGTTAGTTCATAACTTCATATCAATCCTTTTTTTTTTTTTTTTTCGAAGACATTCTACTTGATTTCTCTGTCTTTTGTTACTGAAGATTTATAATACTATTACTACTTATAAATTCTATTTCTTAAATAACTAGAAATCATTGCTGCTATAATGTGCTGCTTAAGAAATTATAATTATGGGAATTGGCATGGTTTATTGTTGTATTAATTTCTGATTTAGTATTCTGATTTTTAGAAAGAAAACAGTAACCTATCCATCAAGTTTGATTTCTTTTAATTGTGTTTGCATAATTGAATTCTTGAACACTTTTCTTCAATATCCCTTTTGAAGTAATCACCTTTTGTAATGGTCCTTGTTCAAAATATTGACAGGGTTTCAATTAGAAGGCAAGGAGGTTGGCTTTATGAAAATTACCTATCCTGACCGAAAAATATAAAAAAAGGAAATAAAAATAAAAGTCAAAACTCAATAAATCTGAGGATAAGATTCGAACATTGTCCGTTATGTCATGGGACATTGATATTTTGTTTCTGCAAAGATAAGCTTTGCCGAGTTTATATTGGCTATTCTTTATAGAATTTATTGAAGCATATTTGTCCAATTAAAAAAATAAATAGAATAACTTAAACTTGTACTTAGGACATTTCATAAAAAAAATATGTGCTAGATTGGTCTTACATTCTTGCTGTTGTAGACCATCATCGCTTTCAGATTGAGGCAGATGCACCAAACATTATATTGTGTTTCAAGACCCATTTACAGATTGCTATTCTTGATCCATAGTGGTCCAACCTCTATAGGATAATGCAGGTGAAGATGGATACTGGTTATCTCCATTAAATACTTATGAAGGTCTTGAGAAATTAGGTAAAAACAAAAGGTTGCAATGAATAATTTAGATAAAAAAGTTTGTTTTGGTGAAACATTGTCGTGGTAGGAACCCAAGGAGGTTAAAACATGGAACTCTGATCAGTAGCAAGTTCCTGGTCTAGGTTACTGACATGGTTTATCACAAGTTTCCAGTCTAACAATTACACTGTGATTCTTTGCCATCTCAATATCGAATGAGTCTCAGGCTAGATCTTGTCAGCACCATGGTAGAAAGACAGCCTAGTTGACCCAATTGTTCAGTTTCAGTTTATACAGATTCTTGTTTCGGAGAACGGACTTGGTGAGCGCAAAGCTCTGTAATAAACGCTCTTTAAGACTTGAATAATAAATATAGGTATTGATTGTTGGAGTTTTGCTTTGAAACTAATTATCCAATATCCAATTCTTTACTTCTTGGCTACAATTAGAAATCATTGTGCATTAGCATTTTGTAGTATTTTTACCATCTTTGCTCATTTTCCAATGACTGTCATGTTTATCATATGCATTGTTTTGCATTTGACATCTTCTCTACATTTCTTTTCTATTCAGTGAAATTGATTACTAATAACTTTCAGTTATGCACACCAAATCCCTGAACTAAAACTTAATAGTGTTAGTTCAATGATATCCTAAAACTTAAAGCATAACTTGCTCTGTTGTTCTTGAATTTTTTTTATGAATTTTGTTCTTAAAGGTTTTCTTTTCGATGGATGTACTTCTAAAGGTTAGTATTGTACATAAGATCAAAATTATGGTTCAAAATCCATGTTATTAGGAATTTAGCAGCAAGCGCAAAGACATTGTAATGAAAATGACAGTTCAGTTAATAACATTGTAGCCTTGAGAATCTGAGATAGTGCAAGTTGAAGGACCAGGAAGACCTAGAAGGACTTGAATGGATTGGGTCAAAAATGATTTGAAGGCACATAGTCAAACTAAAAATATTGTACTGACATACTGAAGTGGCAGAACAGGATTTTAGTTTGTTTCAAGTTTTCAATTTCGAGGGAAATTTTACACATTTGGAATAGGGAAATTTTGTTGCTTCACGATATTTCTGATAAAAAATTATACAAATAAATTCCAAGATAAAGGAAATATCGATGAACTTCAAAAGTAAAATTTAACACTATAGTTGTTATGCATAAGATAACCAATAATCATCCTTTAAGATATCCCAACACAGATTATATATAAGTGCACACCACATATAAAATGCAGTAAGCAAGTGAATGCTGATGCATTTAGCAAAAATATTTTGGAGTTTGCATATACATCCATAAAAACTGCAAAAGAGGCCCCAAAAAGAAGGATAATTCAATGAAAAAGAAAACGTACATATTTGCAAGATTCTAGTTTTTCTTGCAGCAAATGATAAATAGAAAGCTTTGGTTGCATTTGAATCACTTTTAACATGTTTGTTGCAGGATTGTCGTGAATGAGTGGTACCTTCCTGCATTTGTGGGATTGGCCATCTCCGGAGCAACTGATTGGGTAGGAACTCTTCCTTTATATGACTCACATTGGTTCTGCAAAGCATCAAAATCAGATTTTGACTGTCTCTCCTTTGTTTTCATTTTGCAGTTAGATGGTTACGTGGCTAGGAGAATGGGTATCAACTCGGTGATTGGATCATACCTTGATCCCTTTGCTGACAAGGTTAACAATTAAAACTTCTATTTTTGATCTAGTGGAGTTTATGGAGTAATATCAATTGAATCCTGTAGTACTATTCCAAGAATCCTACAAATTTTATCATCCAACAAAAAATAACAAAATGCCTTATCCTAACCAGTTGGGATTGGTAACATGAGTCTTGTTCCACCCTCCTGATCTGTTGAGAATTATTTCTTTCGTCTGATTATGTGCATTGGAATCATTTCTAATCGATTCCATTTATGTCATTTTTGGTCTTATCATTTTTTATTGAAATCCATCAATAGATACCCCCTCGGATCTTCTACAGGCACCTCATTAGGTTTTCATTTAACGTAGCTAAACCATCTTAACCTACCTTCCTTGATCTTTAAATTTTATCATTAAATAGTATTTTGTTTGATTGTTTTGTATTTTGATGATACAGGTTCTGATTGCCTTTGTTGCTTTAGCAATGGTGAAAAAGGATCTTCTACACCGTAAGTTCATTCATTTTTTCTTAGTATAGACTCAATAAGTGCAGCATCCTACAGTTAAACCTCATAAATGGAAGATGCCCAATGTGCGGCATTTGTATTTCGGATTTTCGTTTTACATATAGAGAGTGCTGTAATAGTATAAACTAAAGGTAGACATGCCTGTTAAAAATACAATTTGAGTTAATTAATTCTGCGATTGTAGGTCGGTGGGCAGCATAAATCCTGTTCCACCATTGTAGCATGTCAAAAGTTATTTTATCAGTTAAATCTTACACTTTCAAATCCTTCTTACCTTTTAGGACCATTCACATACACAAAACTACACATTTTCCAAGACACCGCCATCCAACTCAATTGATTCTCTTTTATTCTATCTCCTATGGTACTGTTCTTGTGAAGGGATTATGTGTGGGTTTTTCTTTTTTGGTTTACTGCCGATTCTTTCATCTAACTTTAATCTTTCCACTTACCCACCTCTAGATCGTCATCTTAGCTGCACTGATTAATGAAATGTTGCTTTTTAGTTGTCCAACCGTGTCAGGTAATGCATAGGTGTTCTTGTAACAGTCCTATAAAGTTTTCTTAATCATGATAATATTATCCGATTCCTTTTAGAGTTTAATATAACCTAGGAGTATCAGATACAACATTATGTTCCATAAAGCATGGATAGCCTAATCGGTGTCTTGTAAAATTTTCTATTTAATTGCTTTACTACTTTTTTTGTTGTTGTTGTTGTAAAGCTGGACTTGTTGGACTTGTTATGCTGAGAGATGTTGGTCTGATTAGTGGTGCAGTCTATAAAAGAGCTAGTAGCTTGGGTTGGGAGGTGAGTCACTAGCAGGAACTTTGGCAGTTGGGTAGTTTAGCTCTTGATTTCATTTGCAATATGATTCTAATTGAATTTCTTATTTTAGTGGAAAAGTTGGTCTGATTTCATCAATCTTGATGTGAAGCAACCGCAGAAGGTGGAACCTCTCTTTATAAGCAAGGTACGCTTCTTTTTTTCTTAACTTGATCATTTAGAGCAGAATGTTGAAAACAAAGCATATTAGATAGAGTTAGTTCCGTTGTTTCTGCAGCTTGAGAAAGACAGCACAGGGATCAAAGTCCACTTAATGACCCTCAAAAACAACTATAGTATCAATTAAACAGAATTATAGAAACTTTACAGTTCAACCAACCATATATATTTGGTAAAACAGTGAAGCAATGGAAAAGAATGTTGTAAGGAAGGCAAGTATATATCTCTTAAGCTGGTATGTCTCTGTATTCATTAACTTTTTAAAGGAAAAAGAGAGTAAAGATAAAAGAAAAGAAAAGGAATGAGTAGGGTCCTGAAAAAAGGAATAAGAAATAGTAGAATAAAAGAAAAACATGGTGAAAGGTTGAAGGCAGTTAGGAACATTAAACAAAATAAAGAAAAAAATTAGAGAGCAAAAATATCAGACAGGATAAGGATTGAGTTTCTATTAATATGAGTTGGAAAGCCCTTGCTTTTTTTTCTCTTCTTCTTCTTTTATATAGCATATCGAATTTATATGTTGAACCATTTGATAAACATTGTTGTGCCGTTCTCTAATAGCTTAAGCTTTTAGAGTAAGTGGTTCTTAACATGGTATCAGATTGGGAGGTCGAGTGTTCGAATCCCGAGGGTATGTGTTTGTTCTCCCACAGACGTGTTGTTCCTGTGCAGGCGTGTGTGGTGTGTGTTTGCCTCAGTGCCTTGTATTCTCTCACAGATGTGTTGTTCCCGTGCGGAGCCCACACGTGCGGGAGGGTGTTGATCCATTTGACATACATTGTTGTGCAGTTCTCTAATAGATTCAGCTTTTAGAGCAAGTGGTAGGAATGACCAAGTCATCAAACGAATTAGGCAATTCCACGTCGGTGTGATCTCATAGATTCATGATTGGAAGCCTGATATTAGACTTGCCTCACACAAGTCATGAGCTATGAGTGGCAGCAATTTGTGGTTGCTCGTTATGAGACAAAATAAACTATGTGGGGTTCTTATGGGGATCATCTTTGGCAGGTAAATACAGTTTTCCAGTTGATCTTAGTTGCTGCTGCTCTTCTTCAGCCAGAATTTGGAAATGAAGAAACTCAAGCATACATCTCATATTTGAGGTAATTCTACCACTACATTGGTTTGCGCTCAGCCTATCTATGATAAAACCTTGAGAAACAATAACTTCTTACCTCCCAAAACTGAAACAGCTGGTTGGTTGCTTCAACAACAATAGCATCTACTGCTGCATATGGAGCACAACACATGGGGAACAGGTCTGTCGCGATTGGTGAGAAATCCTTTTCAAGAAGTAAGTCTGCCTAGTATAATAGTACATTACTCACACTGAACTTCTACTATGACTCCCTTCGAATTTGGTGGGTGATCTTGTGACTACGTTGTACTTAAGATCAGAAGCCATTGCATCCCATGTATGGGGCTGAAACTGAATGACATTGGATTGCATGAAGTAATAAACAATGTTTTAGTATGAAGTTGATAATGTCGAACTGCACAAAATAGTGAACAACATTTTGGGATATGTTGATGATCCTCGTGGACAGAAAGAGGAAAAAAAAATTACATTTGTACAGCAGAAATCATAATGGGAAAAAAAAATCTTATGTTAGACATATCGAGCTTCTCTGACAAGAACTCATTTACAGTTTTGGCTTTACAATTCCTTCATATCACTTTTTACTTCTTACTTATGTTTACTTGTTGCTTATGTTCTTTATGCAATGGCCCTTTGTGCATCATCAATTTCAGCTCTGGGAGGTATAGTATTTCTCACACAGCATGAACGTGAACCCTTTTTTACTTCCATTGTATAGCTGATAACAATAAACATGCATTGGAATTCATTTGACATTCAAGAGTGGAATCAAAATGCTATAAGCAGCTTTATATCTTCTCTGTATTTATAGAGTATATGAAAGTGTAAAATTCAAAATGATACAAGTCTTTTGTTTGATCACATTGTGCAGCTATGGGTGAGATGGACCTTCTCGTGTGGATTTTTTCTCCGCCGTAGGACCAGTTCTAGATTTCAGCCATGCAATCACTCTCTCAAGCTTGCAAATCCGAGTTTCCAACTCCATTCTTGGTACCTGAAGCCTGCTATTCCTGATCTCCCCTTCATAATCATCTATTCCGATTGGATCTTTAACATTATCCCCGCCCTTCCTCCCCTCTCCTTTGGCATTTCTCTCCTTTCCTATGACCGAGTTCGGTGAGTCAAATTTTCCAGCTGTTTTAATTGTTATTGATTCTGGAATTCCTTGCTGCTTACTAATTCTAAATGCTTGTGAGAGTGTAAGTTCATCTTCATCACTTGAATCTATCAATTTCGGACAATTTGATTGCTGCTTACGGATTCTATATGCTTGTGAGAGTGTAAGTTCATCTTCATCACTTGAATCTCTCAGTTCCTGACAATTTGAATCCTGTTGTAATCTGTAGTGACTCGATGAACTACTTTGAGTTTGAGCCAAGACACCCTTGATTGTATCTTGACGAACCGACATCGATTGCTTCCACCACTCCAAGTACCTTACTGTAACATTAGGCTCAAACAATCTGGGTGGAACATAGAATTTGGCACTTCTTTGGTTAACTTTGTTGCAGGAAACCTGAGCTGGAAGATCTTGATCCATCCCAAATTGCATTGCCACTCTATGTGGAAGATACTTCTCCCTAAACTCTAGTCCTACCAACTCACAAGGCTGTAAGCATCTGCCGAACGTACAGAGTTCTCCGTCCAGATTTCGGTCATTGGAAACCCATTCTCCTTCCTCTCTGTAAAATGAAGGACATGTCCAACCTTTAACAGGGATGGTATAAGGGCGCCATTGAAAATTCTCGGCAGAGTTCATACTCGACTGGACGGATTCAAAGTCCATTTTCGATTTCACTTCGTGCCATCGAGCTGTTCTTGGTTTATCGTTGAACCCGAATCTGGGATTTGGGTTCGGTCTCAAATTCGGAAATCTCTCCCAAATCCACATCTGTAGCAATTGAAGTGGTGCACATAGAACAGGACATGAATCACCATCTTTCTGATGAGCAACAACAAAAAGTACTTGATCTTTCAATGATCGAAAATCTCTGTAAAGACTAGCAAGAACAGGTCGAGCAAGAGCAATCTGTGTTCCTCTGGCCAGGTGAATAGCAATAGGAAAGACCCTTTTGTGAACTATGTCATAGGGGTGTGTAGGGAAAACAAACCTTGAGAGCCACAGAGACAGAAAAGCAACAAACTCCAATTCACCTTCACTGCCCATGAATCTATTCATCCACTCACCATGAGAACTCTTCTTTGATTTGAGCCTGTGGAATCCCTTGTGCTCCTCCTTCATCTTCTCTTCAATTTCCACCAAGTCTTCAGTAATCACAATACTGTTCATGTCCTCTCCAAGAACAGGAAACCCTCCTAAAACCAACATGTCTTCAAGAGTCAAGGTCGCTTCTCCCCAAGGAAAAACAAAGGTATTTGTTTCTGGGCACCAATGTTGTGCAAAAGCAAGAACTAATTGGTCGTTTCTTATGATTCTGCAAGTGGAAGCCATGATGGAATCATAGATACCCATCTTCTTCCATGTGGGTTTGTGGGTTGGAAGAAGGTGATTAACCCATTGTTTCCATTTCTTCTGGGGATTTCTCCACCCTTTGAAGAGGACTTTGGAAGGCCATTTCACATGCTTGGAACTGATGTAATCAGACAAGAGAGGTTTTTCTGGAGGAATTTAGATGGCTTGGTCAGAGTGGTTGGTACAGGGTTTAAGAAACCTGGCTGTTCTTAATATGGGCTTTCCACCTGTAATGGATAACATGATCTCTTCTCTTTCTTCTACAAGAATCTCTGGTTCTTCTTCTGCTGTTGCTTTGCCTGGTCTGGACATTGTTGGCAAGAGAAAGACTGAGAAGTGAGAAGTGAGAAGTGAAGAACTAGATGAGACTAATCAAGGTTTTGTTCAGCGACTCTTCTTGGAAAACGAGAGAGAGAGAGAGAGAGAGAGAGAGAGAGAGGTGAAGAGACAGCTTGGTAGCCTTGGTTGTGGCTGAGAAACAAATTCTGGCTTGTACTCTACAAAGCCACTCTTGATTTTCTTACTTGGAAAGGAACTAAGCCTTGGAAAAAGATGAAAGGGAAAATTAAAGGTCACTTTCCTTTTCCTTTCGGTGAGAGGTTCAACGTCTCCGGATCAGGGGCCATACCGGCGGTACCATCTGGTGCAAAAGTGGACCGTCATATTTAAATATAAAATAAAATAAAAAAAATTGAATCGACTGGACCGGCCATCGGGCTGATAGTATCGGTCAGAACCGATCGGTACCGATGACGAGTCAATTTGAAAATTGGTTCAATCCAGTCATATTTTGACACTTGACAATATTCATTGTGTAATATATATTCAAATACTGTATTTCGAATATTGTCAAAAAATATATTTTGAAGAAAACCTATTCAAGGAGAATTATCTCGAAATTAACAGTATATTTAGAAGTTCTACTTCAGAGGCTTCGAATCATATTCTCGAAAGAGATCATTTGAAATATGAAAGCATATTTAGGTTAATCACCTCGAGAGGGTCAATTCTTCATTCAGGTTAACCACTTCGAGAGGGTCAATTCGTCATTTCATAAAAAAAAGTTACCAATCTAATGCTATCTTTATCATTGGCAGTCGAAATGACCAGTTTACTATTTCAAAGTCATGACACTTTTAGAGATAGTCATACAAGTCAAGTAAAGACAATTTTCGAGACAATCACTCGAAATGATCATTATGAAAGCATAAAGTTATGAATTATAAGGGAACATTCCCTGACATTCATTACTCCTATTTCAGAATCATTTCTTTAAAATAATTAGTATTTCGAATTATCTTTAAAAGACACTGCATTCCTATTTTGAAGTTATCCTTCGAAATAATAACTCGAAATAGACACTATGACACATCGAAGTTATAATGTCATGAATTGTATTTTGTTAAGGGAATATTTCTTGATATTCAATCACTCTTCGAAGACTGATCTCGAAGTAGCTTATTCAACATAGGGGGAAATAAAAATTAGACTTTTAAGAATAGAGGGCCAGAAAGATAAGTCCTATCAAGACTCTCAAAGAGCAAGAACTCTTGAAGAGCTTGTAGCATTAAAAGACTTGAATCAATACAAAACAGTAACATATCACCATTTTTGGCGACTCCACTGGGGAACTTGATTTGTTTTCTGTCTTTCTCATCAAAGATCAGTTTCAGAATATTGAAATGGCCCCAGAACTTCCTGTTGACAACACTACTGGAACACAAGATCTTCTTGTGAACCCTGTGAATATTTCTACTACAATGAATCCATCAACTATGACTGTTGCAACATCATCAGCAGCATCTTCTACTTCAAGAGTAGCACTGTCGTCTGAAGAGAGAATAATAGTTATGCTCGAAAGGATGGCAGCCATGCACCAGGAAATGTTGGTTTTGCTGGCTCAGCAAGCCACGGATGCTGCTAGGACAGCATCTCAAGCAAGTTTTATACTTCCATCTACTTTACCATCACCAGTTGTTATTACTAATATTTCGAGAGAGGAACCAATTAGGCCTACTTTCGAGAATTGTCCTAGCATTTTGCCTTCTCAGGCAATTCTATCATAATCAGTTGTTCAGCCAACTATTATACCACCATCTTCTACTTCTCATTTTGCCACCCTTGATGAAGTAGAATCACTTTTGAAGAAATCAAAATCTCAAAATTCTGAATGGGTCAGTAGTGACTACTGCCCATCGTATCCTATTTCATTATTGAGCAAACCCTATCCAAAGGACTATGTGAATCCTAAATTCCCCAAGTTTATTGGTCAGAAGGGGAATGTGAAGGAACACAAAGTCGTTTTATTACAGCTTTGGGGGCTCATGCCTCGAACAATGACCTCAGATTGAGGGAGATTTCGAAATCCCTTACTGACAAGGCTTATACTTGGTATAATAACCTCAAACCTGGTTCTGTGGATACTTGGGAAGATATGGCTGCTCTCTTCCACAAGAAGTTTTACATCACTGAACAAGTGTACACCGTCATTG
>JAUPMG010141992.1:0-24891 GCA_031762675.1 Pachysandra terminalis
TTTTTATTTCTTCATCAAACAAAGACAGATTGAAGAGGTCAGTTTAATAATAGGTTTCATCTATATCTCAAACAAAAGCAAAGATTGATCATGGTATAGGGTTTCCTAGGCTATAATGTACCCGTTTGTAACTAATTGAAAATGGCAGTTTAATAATGCTTTCTTAACAGTGAACAGTTAAGTTCACTGAACCAGTTTCACAGAGAAACTAGAATAACAAATCATAAGAAATTAAGAAACATAAAATTGATTTTAAGTTCCCAGAAAAAACAAAATCCAACTATCATTGACAAAATCACAGAGAAAAATCTCAATTTCATTGCAATTCCAAAGTGCACAAAATTGATTCTACGAATAACAAATGGATTAAGAAAAAAAAAAAGAGAAAATGTCATTTCTTAACAAAATTGATTCTACGAATAACAAAATTTTGTGCAATTTCAATATTTCTTGTGAGACTCCTTCCTTGTTGATGAATGAAAACTCTGTTAATATCAGTGAATGAAAAAGCAACAAAAGCATTTTGCTTTCCTTAACATGTCATATACTCCGGATTGTCAGATCTAAATTTACCGAAAGTGATATTTTCTCAAAAAAAAGGCATAAATTTACCCAATGACTGTGGAGAATCATCTGATCGTGGAGAATGATCAACGGTGACTGGTCTGTGGCGAATGATCAACAACGAGTGGATGGCGGCGACGGCGGCGAATGGTGTTGAGTTGGATGCCATAACAGAGAATGGAGAAGATGAAGTGAATCCTTCAAAAAATTTTAGGAAAAATTTCACCTTGACCGTGGAGAATGATCGACGGCGACTGGTCTGCGGCGAATGATCAACAAGGAGTGGTCGGTGGCGACGGCGGCGAATGGTGTTGAGTTGGATGCCTAATAAAGAATGGAGAAGAAGTGCATTTATCCCCAATTTTTTTTTACGAATTGAATGCCCTCACTTAAAGGGCATTCTTGTCATTTGCTGGTTCCAGTTCAACCATTGGTTGAACCACAGGTTTAAAACCAAGGTTTTTTTCGTCTTTTTACAACAAAATTTAATGGCGTTAGTATTTCTGTAAGTCAAGGGGTATCTGAGACCTGACAGTGAATAAGAGGAGGGACAGTGGGATTTCAAAAACTAGGGGTACCTAATTGAAATTGTCAGATCTAATAGGGGTCAAAGTGATATTACCTCAAATTATATTGCATCCAACAATGCTTGATTTAGAGCATACTTACTAAATGATAGTATACATTTTCTTTAAATCTATTAAAAACAAATAAAGAGAATGATATAAACGTATAAAGAGTCCAACAAAATGTTTAGTCTGACTATAAGATTTGTTTTCTTGATGCAAATTAAAATAAGTCACCAATAATCGGAGTAGATTTCATGATAAAGGAAGTGTAATTCTAAGATAGATTATTCATCCTATGAATTAGCGATAATATCCAATGATAATTCATTAAATTTACTTAATTCTTAAATGTTTTGTATGAAAAGAGTTTATTCAAAAGCAAGTTTTTTTTTCTTTGCTCTATTTAGTAATCCACAATTTATTATTTTTCCCAATATTATTAATAGATGCTTTTATTAATGTCGAATGCAACCTTTTTCCTAATTTTTGACTTCTTTTTATTACATAAATCTTTATATCATTGTTTCTTTTGGTACTTTTTACGGTGTAGGTGTTAAGCTGAGAAATTGGAGAGTAAATTAGGTGCGGGTGCTCTTGCCGTGCGAGTGGCACTCTATTGGTCCACGTCACCTAAATTCATAAGAACAAAGAAAAAAAATAGTTTAGATTTTTGTTTTTTTTCGTTCACATGTGTGGGTGGTCAATAGAGTGCTGCCCCGCACTCACCCGCACGACAAGGCCACCCTCACCTGATCCACTGCAGATAAATTGTGTAGACACCCAATTTTGACCAATTTAATTGAAATGAATGGTAATCAAATCTTAAAAGTCCCTAGGGCCCATTTGCTTAAATATGTCAATAATGGGTTTTCATTAATCGAATTTTTAACTAATAGAAACCCATATTTTGGTATGCCCAATCCAGAAAGTCCAAACACTTTGCACGTGTACTTTCTTTTACCCCAATCCACAATCCAAGTCCATTAAGATAAGTCCAATCTACTTTTTTTTACCCCAATCCACAATCCAAGTCCATTAAGATAAGTCCAATCCACATAGTCCAAACAATTGGCCCAAACAGAATATAAAAGACAAACCCAATCCACCTCATCACACATATCCTAAGCCTTTTACATTTTTGACATTCTTCTTATAACCCAAGAAAGAAATGGTCTACATTATAAGTTGGGATTAACATTAGTCTTTGGTCTTTAACCCATCAATTCACACAACCATCCCAAATTTTTCACCATTTTGAAGTTTAAAAACAAATGCATCCATCATCTATAATGGGAGAAGTTTTGGTCAATGACCCTTGACCTACTATTTATTACCATCTATGCCATCCATCTATATCAATTCTATTCATTAACCCCTTAACATTTACACTTTTATTATTATCTTTTCGTTAAAAGAGTAAGTCCATAAAAGACAAAGTTATTATATAACTTTATCTCACCCAAAAGAACGAACTACTATTTTCAAAATTCCAAAAGTAATCTAAGACCTTCACCTTTAGCTTATAAATATCCCATCTTCACTCATCTAAACACACCTTCAAGCCTTTCCTTAGATCTTAAAAAACTTTTTCTCTTTCTCTTTAGAAATTTCTAGAAGTAGTCTAGAACCTAAGCTTGCCAGTACATTTGAAGAGAAAAATGATTTAAGTGAAGCCATTCAAAAAAGTTGATAATTCTTATTTAAATAACCCGGTCTAAAAAACCATAATTGTGGGTTTTTTTAGTTATTTATTACTACTAATACTAAAAGTTGACATAGCAGCATATTTATCTCTGAAGAAATCAAAGAGGGGGGCTTTGTCCTTCTTAGCAATTTCAGAAAAGTTGCACGGATAGCCAAACATTGGTGATTATAATAGGACTGGGAAAAGTTTTTGATGCTTAGGCTGCGTTTGACCCGACTTGTGCTTTGGGATAAGCACTCATTGGATAAGTGGTTCAATATGAACACTTATCTACAACAACAATAAACTACTTAAAGAAATTAGCATTTGATAAATACATTTATTGAAGTGCTTATGAAAGTTTAGGGGTTAAATATATACTTTAAAAATATAACTAAAGTTCTGAAATAGCTCAATGTATTAGAGCTTGGAAGAGCAGCTTCTCCTTATGGGTAGCCTTCCTCTAGTGCTTATGGGTAAGCACTTACCCATAAGTGCTACCAAACACATTTAATTTTAAAAAGTGCTTATATAAGTTATAAGCTGGAATAAGTACTTATAGAAGCCAAGTCAAACGCAGCCTAAGACTTGCACAAACAAACAAGAAGCAATGAAAGAGCAGTTTTGAGAGGTTCTTATTTGCTTCCAATATTTAGCCAATAATACAATTAGCTGCAGGTAATGAAGAGCACTCCAAAGTTAGAATTGATCAAAGTATCAACAACATCACAAGTTATAAAAAGGAAACTATTAATATCCAAAGAACTGTTCATTCTGTTGTGTATCCTGGTTTCATGTATTGAAATATTTCAAAATCATCTGCAAAAACAGAACACGAAAAATATTGTTAATCAGATTAACCAGTATCTAATTTGAAACTGACTTGCTTCCAGATGGTTTGAACCGGCTCCCATGCGCCTATCCAAAAGACAATAAGCAGCATACTTATTTGTGTCCCCACTTTTAATTTTTCCTTGTTTATGTTGGCATATTCTATGAATTATAGGCTTACACTTTCTACATGTTTTAAAGCAATTGTTTGTAGTATGATTCATAAAATTAACTTTTAAGATTAATCTCCACGTGCAACGCACGTGCATCATTCTTAGTAATCTTAAAAGTAGTATTTTCTTTTCGTAGTTTTATAGATAGGATATTTAGCCTTTTTAGTAATTTACGTCATTTTTAGGATTTTAATCCTTTAAATACATTTTATTTTATTTTTATGTTTTTTTTAAATTTATTTTAGATTTTTATCTAAATTAGCCAAACAATTGTTAAATCGAATAATCGAGAGAGGACGGGTGCCTAACGCTTTTCCGATTTCTTAAACAAATCTCTTTATCCGAACTTAGTTAGACTGACCTAATCTCACATTTTGGTTCAATTTTTTAATCAATCAATCAACTAATGGGTGGCCATTCACAGATTTGAAAAATGGACGCCGGAACTCGTCACACCAATTGTAGAACTCGTCGCATCGATTGTATATTTGCCTAGGACTTGTTGGCCTGAAGAGCACACAAAATGCCGATAATTATTTGGTTTCGCATATTTTAATTATTAGAAATTAAAGTTATATTTAATTTTTTTTTTTTTTTTTCTTGTAGGTTTTTCTACCTTGGATCGTTGTAGCTGTTTGTTTCATATTGGAGATTGTACAAGCTAGTTTGGTATTAGCCTACAAAAAGCGCGAAGCGAAGAACCACAAACATATCAATCGTATCTTGATAATGATTATCTCGATCTTTTCCTGTATTAATGCAATTTTTAGTTTTGGGGAGCTAATTCATTTTTGTTGCAGTCATCGTGGGCAACCTGGATTTAAGAAGGGGTTTATCATTACGCCTTTCCGGGCAACCTGAATTTAAGAAGGGGGTAGCATTACACGTTTTCGTACTAGTTAATTCAAATCTCTCCTGCTTTCGTTTCCACAATAGTTTCTTTTTTTGTTGTCTTTTCGATCATTTGAAATATGTGATAGTATTGGCGACGATAGCGGGACTGATAGCCGCCGGGCTGCTGTCGATGGTGATGGAAGGACTAGGTGAAGGAAACGTTGAGGTGTAGTAGAGATAGAGATGTCAGTTGTAAAAGATATTTTTTTTTGTTTTGTTTTGGATTAATGAGATAGTTGTCTTGCTGGAACTGATAAACAAATGGAGAGAGATCCGAGAATCATGGTATCATGTACTGAAATATTACAAAATCACCTGCAAAGACAACACGAAAAATATTGTTAATCAGATTAACCAGTATCCAATTTGAAACTGACTTGGAATTTTTTCAAGAAGAAAATTTACAAGCCAAATGTTACTAAAGATGCACATTCTCAAGCAGTGTTTTTAATGTGGTCGACATGTCCACAATTTTGGAACTGTTGGCAGGAAATACATGAGAAATCGTCAGATTTCTCTTTTCCCTGCGACATGAGGAAAAAACTATAATTCTTTTTTTTTTTAAATCTTCTAAAATTATGAAAGCATAAATAAACAATTAGTAAAAATAATAGGAACAATCTATCTACTTTAATTGGATGTCTTTTTATTTTTATTTTTTGTACAACAGGGGTTTGGAACTGACAGCTTGACACTACACCATCAACACTACCTAATGGTCTTAATTAAGGGAGTTTTTTTTTTGCATGTTATTGATGTATTAAGGTATATTTAGACCTCGATTATGCTCATCTAAGAGTTAGGATCAAAATTCCATCAAAAAACTAAGATTTCCCTCAATTTCTCATTCTTTCCTCCAGATATCACGAAATATCGCAAGTCTTGTCAGTTTGCAACATGTCTTGCAACATCGATATTGCAAACCTTGTTCCCAAGTAATACATACTAGGTAAGCATCCCACATATAAAGGGAAGAATGTAACATTCTCTTTTCCGAATCACTGAAAGAGTTACAAGGAAGAATGTAACATTCTCTTTTCCGAATCACTGAAAGTTAGAAGGATTTTCTGTATACGACACAAACAGACTATTAGTATCTAAAATCTGAATCTGAATCTATTTTCACAAGTGTTGACACGATCTACCTTGGTTTCGGACAAGTATAAGAACCATTGGTTATTAGCGCTTCCTTTAGCCTTGTAAATGAAATTTAAAAATTCTTCTTAACTCCACCCTAAGGCTAAAGGGACACAACAAGTACCATTAAGGTTTTCTCATCCATACTTCAGAGCCAATGCAATAAAATTGTATTTTAATCGAAACATCATAAAGATTTGTTCAACAAGAGATCCAAGTGCTCCCCAATAATAACGAACAAACATCTTTTATAGAAAGCCAAACTGAAACGGTTGCAACAAAGAGGTTTATCTCCTTCATGCTCTAACCTCAAACACCTTTACAGTCAATCCATTACAACTAAATTTTTGTTACCAAAATATCCACGTTATCTCCCAAGTCTCAATTGACAATTTTGAATGTCGACTTGAAACGACCATCCAACTTAATTCTATGTGCAATACCCTAATCAATATCTCCCTCTTTATGAATAATTGATCCAAAATTGTGAAACTGATTGCTTTTAGAAAATCTATTGATTCTGACTTTCCAACATCTACTCTATTCTTATACGAGTATTACTACGCTTTTCCTTCAAGCATTTAGCATCTTTTTTAGTCCTCAAAATCCTCTTAAATAATTTGCTTAAACACAATACATACTCGCTCTCATGCACTCGAAACCAGCAGAAACAAATGATTTCTAAAACCCCGTGCAAAACTCCACAACCAGCCCAAAACAGACCTAATTGACCACAACTAAACTAGAATCATTAAGTAGCAATCTTGCTAAAGATTGGTAACATGACTTTACTAAAACCATTACTTGCTCAAATCATGCTCAAATTTTCCAATGAAATAACCTTTTTAAAGGTACCAATTAAGGCAACAAATTACTTAATAATGGTGGCCAAAAAAATGTCATAAAAATCATACTCATGAGTAAACATTTCCCTGAAAATCAATTTATTCAAATAGCTAGACTGATTCTACATAATCATTACGGAGCTACAACCATTTGATTCCAATAAAAAAATATAAAATAAAAACATGGTTTATACAGAGAGAATAAACCACTTGAGATTTTCATCAAAGATTTAGGTAAATGTATTGGCTTCACAAAACTGATTTGACTATTCTTCAGACAACAATTTTAGGGGATACTAATATATGTATAGTAGAAGCCCAGTTTAAAGGAAATGAAGTACTCACCAATGTTCAAACCATAAATAATACTTAACAAGTCACAGATGCAATATAAATTGAGAAAACCCAGTAAATAATGTTCAGTGCGAGCAAAGCGGAAAAAAAAAAGACAAATAATATGGAAACTCCACAACATCCCTCAGAATGCCTATTATCCACCTAGCATGAAATCCCGGTTCCTCGACCTATACAATAAGCTTGCAGAGGGAGCACCAGTTTTTTTACAATTTCATGCAGAAAGTTCAGATTACTAAATATTTCATCACAGAGAAATGTGGAGGCAAGATAAAATTATTAATAATATGCGTAAAATAAATACATATAACACAAAATTAGAAGAAAAAAAAGAATGAAAAAAAAAAAAAGTTATGTAACCAAATTAAAAGAAAAAACTGTTACTATCTGATTTCGTGAAACCCGAGCTTCTTACTCTTCCAAGAGCTTGTTAAAACAGACTTTCCATGAGACCATCCTACATGTGATTGATAAGTACAGAAGAAAAACAAAGATACAATAACAAAGTATGCATTGTGCATGGCATATGAAAGAGGATAAGCAGTAGATACAAGATCATCTAACCAGAGAAAATAAAATTGACTATCTTTTTGTTCAAACTCTATAAACAAGAAAGGGTATAAGCAGTAGATACAAGACCATCCATAAGATTGACTATCATTCGTTCAAACTCTATAAACAAGAGCAATAACTTTTACCCTTTCATAACTTCTTCCACATCAAGCAAAAAAGTAAAATTTCAAACAACCAAGAGTATGAACAAAAAGATAATCTAATGGTGCATATAAATCCAACCAAAAATTAGAACTGTTGAAATCAAGGGTTTGAATTTGCAAGTCTGACCTACCATTTGGCCTTGTCGAAAATGAAATTGTGGCCAAAGTTTAAGACATTTAATGTAGGCAAGATCAGTAAAGCTTTTTTATTGGTGGGAAAAAATTTATTCAATAAAATGAAGAAAAACATATAAATCATAAGACTGTCGTTAAAATTTACAAAGCAACAACTTCCAAATAAAGAAGCCCCACCTAGAAGCACTCTTTTTTCTCTAACTCATCAGCTATTGAGTTAGCCTCTCTAGGAACCCAAGAGAGCCTCCTAGTAACCCTAATAGGAGATTAAATAAAGTGTAGTCAGTTGAGACGGTATGGACATGTTAAAAATAGACCTTTACAAGCAACTGTGATGAGGTGTAGGATGGTTCAAGTTAAAGGGTTGAAGGACAACCAAGAAGGACCTCAGTGAGTCGGTTAAAAAGATCTGAGGCATAAATGCCGCATCGGCTGAAAAAAGATTCTTGTTGCCAACCATAAGTTGGGATAAGGCATTACAGTTATTATTGTTTCATTTCAGTACCTCACAAAACCAAACCAAATCCTGAAATTACAAATATTTCATCAAAACTGAATCTTAGGTTGCAACTGATAAATGCAGATGCATCAAAAACTTAAGGTATCAAAGTAACATAGACACAATACAACTTTGATTTACTTTACTTTTTAAGATATGATTTGAGTAATTACCTACAAGAAAAGAAAATCATGGGATTCTTGCACCTATACCCCGTGGTTTTAAAGTATTTGCATCCATACCTTATGTTATGGCATTGTGTTTTCGTACCATTATTTAGTCCGTATCCTTTAGATTGATATTCTTGACAAGGTTTAACAAACCGGAACCGGAGACCGAACTGATCCCGTCCGGTTCCAGTATAATAAGCAAAAAAAAATATATATACATATATATATTAAAAAAATTCAGACTGGCGAGGACCCGTCACTGGACCGGCAGGACTGGTCGCCAGGCTGCCGGACCGGCGGTACCGGACGCCAGACTGGTGAGACCGGTGGGACCGGTCGTTGGACCTTCGGAACCGGTCGCTGAACTGGCTGTACCGGTTGCCGGACTGCCGGTCCATAACCCAGCGATAGAATCTTTTGTATCGTGGGTTGGAACCGGACCGCTATGGTCCGGTCCCGGTCCAGACCGGTATCGACCGATCCGTGAAACCATGATCCTTGACATTAAATACTTCAAGAAGCTAAAACATCAACTCCAACATACTCCCTAAAGTCTTCCTTTTCCATTGGGCAATTTGAAAAACAAAAAGAATAAGGGAAAGGCCACCAAAACATATTAATAGACCCCAAGCAAAAAAGAAATCTCATTTGTTCCTTCTCTCTCTTACTATAACTTCAACAGATACGCCATTGAAAAAAAAAAAGATGAAATCATGAAAAAAGTAGAAGTATCTTACTGAAACAGTGTACTCAAAAACCAATGGATCAATCCTGAACATTAAAATGGCTTACTTGTATGGAATTCATGATATGATCATTCCTCAACATTATGCTATGTTTAACTGTTAGAGTGAGGAAAGTAGTCTAGTGCGTCTGAACATGTCCCAGGATAGGGTGGGGTTTTTCTGCTTCAGTCTTAGGCTATAGCATTCAGGAGTGGCCTTCGTCATATCCAGGGCTACCTCTTGGTGGAAATCCAAAGCCTCATAGTTTCTGGGATCTGGTAGTAGATAAGATCGGCAAGAGGCTGGCCTAATGGAAAAAAGGCTTTCTGTTATTGGGGGCAGAATTACTCTTATGAAGGATGCTCTGGCCAACATTCTTGTTT
The DNA here is from genome assembly GCA_031762675.1 of Pachysandra terminalis. Taxonomy (NCBI): domain Eukaryota; kingdom Viridiplantae; phylum Streptophyta; class Magnoliopsida; order Buxales; family Buxaceae; genus Pachysandra; species Pachysandra terminalis. Next base: position 9,680 of record JAUPMG010141992.1, read on the forward strand.
ACTATGTCTCTCTTTAGAGCCTCAGGCAGGATAGTGAAGTGCATGTAAAAGTTACAAAGGGCGTTTCTATGAGAAGGAGGGGGCATAAGCAGTGTATACAATGTCAGCAACATGTCGCCTATCTCGCCAATTTGGAGGTTGGCAACACGAAGCCAGAGTGTAAGTCGTTTTACCCTGGTTTCGGAGACATGTCAACGAGATGGGGGGAAAATTTCAATTTTTTTCGATATTTCCCCCATGTCTCTCGACATGGGCGACATGTCGGGGACGGGGGAAATTTTCAATTTTGTTTTGAAAAAAATTTAAAAAATGTTAGACATTTGTTTTTGCATTTGTTGATGTATTATGATGTATTTAGACACTACTTAAGGTTGTTCAAAACTTGTGAGGAAAACCCATCAAAAACCCCACATTTCCTCAAATTTCCCCATCATCCTTCATATTTCACTTTCCCCCCTCATAGATATGACACTTGATTTCTAGCTTTATGTATCTTTTTGTTTGACTTACATTCACTTTTAGTATGACTTAATTAGATGAAGCATCTTTTTTACAGCTTACAGACCCGACAACGTGTAAGTTAACCCCCCTCAAGTAATGACTTTTAATGTGTAGGCATTTTTTTTTTGCATTTGTTAATGAATTTGGATGCATTTTGGCCTTAATTAAACATGTTTAAAGTTTGGGGTAAAAACCCATCAAAAAACCCATGGTTTCCCCACATTTCTCCTTTTTTACACCATGTCAGTGACATGTCGCCAATGCCACTTGGCGACATGCCAGGTGACATCGACATGGCAAACCTTGGGCATAAGAAATGCAACTTGGTCAAGTGGAAGTTGGTTTCTCGTGCTAAAGAAGAGGGGGGTCTCAACTTGGGGAACATATTTAGTCATAACACAACTCTTTTGGGTAAATGGCTTTGAAGCTTCAGCAGAGAAAGTGATGCACTATGGTGGAAAGTCGTTCAAAGTAAGTTTGGTGGTCATTCCAGCGGTTGAGAGTCTTGAGACTGTAATCCTGTTGCTAGATCCTCCAGCTCCAGTGTCTGGAAAGAGGTGTCATTGGTTATCCCCCTTTTTTCCTGTCATGTTTGGTTCAATATTGAGGACGAGTGTTGGGTTCACTTCTGGCATGATTTGTGGTGGGGGGAATCCATCCTCACGGTTTGCTATGCGCGTCTTTTTAAAGTGGCTTCTGCAAGGGAGGTTCTTGTGTCTGAGATTCTTTCATGGTCTAACTCAGGTCTTGTCTGGAATCTTGCATTCTGTTGGGATGATCGAGCTCGAAGCTTTGTTTATAGATCCGGGGGATGTCTTCATTGGTTTTCACTGTAGGGATTGCAAGGTTAGGTGTCCCAGTAGTAGGGGTTTTTTTCGGTTAGTTCTTTCATCTCTATCATTCGACCTTCTTCATCTGTGCCTACCTTTTTCCTGCACCATCAAGCTTGGTTTCCTTTTATTCCTCCCAGTGTCAAGGCTTTCATTTGGACAACTCTTTTGCATAAGATTAATACTTGTGATCACTTGCAAAGAAGATGGCCGTCATGTGTGATGTCGCCCCATATGTGTTTTATGTGTCGAGAGGAGGGAGAGTCAGTTGACAATTTGTTAATTCATTGCCCAGTGGCGAGGGAGATTTGGTCTTCTTCTTATGACGGGTGGGGATACGATGGGTTCTACCAAATGAGGTGGGTGCCTTCCTCGATCAATGGAGATTTCCAGGCTTGGGGGTGAGAGGCAAACTGATATATCAAGGGGTGGGTATGTGACTCTTTGGGTTCTATGGGGGGAGAGGAGCTTGAAAGTGTGAGTTCGGTTTCCTTTTATGCCTCCCAGTGTCAAGGCTTTCATTTGGACAACTCTTTTGCATGAGATTAATACTTGTGATCATTTGCAAAGAAGATAGCCGTCGTCTGTGATGTCACCCCATATGTGTTTCATGTGTCGAGAGGGAGAGTCAGTTGACAATTTGTTAATTCATTGCCCGGTGGCGAGGGAGATTTGGTCTTCTTCTTATGACGGGTGGGGATATGATGGGTTCTGCCAAATGAGGTGGGTGCCTTCCTCGATCAATGGAGATTTCAAGGCTTGGGGGTGAGAGGCAAACTGATATATCAAGGGGTGTGACATGCGACTCTTTGGGTTCTATGGGGGAGAGGAGCTTGAAAGTGTTTGAGGATAGGAACAGATCGACATGATCGATTATTGAGGCTATTTTGCTAATGGTATGATCATTGTTGGTGATCCTCCCTGCCTTTAGGGGAATTTTCATGTCAGACCTTCTTGCGGGCTGGTCAGAGTTTTCTCTCACATCTCCACAAGTCCTTCAATCAATGGCTCAGTATAAACTCACACGTGGAGACGGTTAAAGTTAATTTTGATGGATCTTCTATAGGGAACCCAGGTATTGGGGAGGGGAGGGGGTATTTAGGGATCATGGTGGTCAAATTATTCATGCGTTCTCTGGCCTGGTAAGGGTAGGTGATTCTACGAGGGCTGAGCTTCTGGCTCTTCTCACCGGAGTTGAGGAGGCAGTCTACGTGGGTTGTTGTCAGGTGGTAGTCGAGGGGGACCTTGCATCTTTGATCTCTTGGATGTTTGGACCGGTTTACAGTCCTTGGTGGTATCTTCACCTTGTCCAATTGGCAAGCTATTGGGGTAATTTGTCCCTGGCCTCTTTTAGGCATATTTTAAGATCGGGCAATGGTTTGGTTGTTCGCTTAGCCAGGGATGGGGCAGGCAAAGAGGACATGTATGTGGGGATTCCGACAGTTGAGATGATTGGGGAGGGGGTATGAGGGTTGGGCCAAGATTTTAAATTTCGATTTCGCTAGACACTTCGCCAAGGGGGGCATGGCGAAATTTCCCCTAAATTTCGCTATATTTCGCCAAAATTTTGGCGAAATGGGGAAATATCACCATTTCCCCACTTGGGAAAATGGCGACATTTCGGCGACATGCCGCCCAAATTTAAAACCATGGGTTGAGCTACGGGCTTAGGCCATTGTTTTGGCTTTGGTCAGTTACTGGGACAGCTGTATTTTATTTTCCCTTGCTTGCTCTACTGGTGCCCATCTTGTGCACCCTACTTTATTTTGTTTTCTACTTGTATTCTGTTTTTCCTTCTTATTTATAATATGCTGGTTATTCATCAAAGAAAAAAAAGGTGAGAACCTTCCGACTATGTGTTTTTTGTGTGACTTAATAAGGCATACGTTAAATGGTTTCCTAAGCCTTTCTGTAACTCAGGCTCAGCAGATATTGATAATATGGGTATCAAGATGTATCCAAAGAAGATTAGACCTTCTGCTTTAAGAAGAAAGAACATGCTGCTTCAGACGGGTAGGTTCACAAGCAGGGAAAAGGTGCTGGTCACTCGGAGGAAGCATTGGAGAAAGAAACGACTCACCACATGGGTGGGAACCGGGGTGAGTCTGCTCTGACTTGCTCGAATAATCCTTGGGTGGGTCCAACTCAGAAGATACTTTTCTCTATGGTCCAGGTGCCATGTCAGATTAGTAATTATGAAGAAGGGTGTGATAGGACTGGAGAAGCTTCGAGTATATCTTTTGGAGGTCGTGATGAGACCTTTTCTTCTGAAGCAAGGAACATCTCTCCTGAGCAGCCTCCTAGTGCTCAGACTAGCTTCATATTCTCCGTCTCTGCAACCAAACCTACGCATACCGATGACCCATGCATTAACCTTTTACTGTCTGAATTCTTCTGCAAGAGCCAAATACCCTCTTATTATCTCCTTAGACCACCCTCTCTGCAACACCACAATTATCCATCTCTTTTGAAGATGGCAAAAAGAATAGAGCAGGTAAGGCTGCTATCCAGATCTCACCAGGACACCAGAAAACCAAAGCTAAGCCCGGAGCAATACCAGTAATCTCAACACTGATACAGGGGACTCAGGAGAATGATAATGTACTGGGGACCTCTACACAGGCAGCCTCCAAGAAACATAAAACTTAGCATTAGGATAATAATAAGCTCTCTGAATCTAGTTTACTTTGGACTAGTTCCCAGTCCAACCACCCTAAAAAAATATACCTAATTGTTGGAATTGTTGAGGCATGGGCCAGGCCACAACAAAACGGCACCTTGATGCCGTCACTTGCTACTAGGACTAATTACCCTTTTTGGTTATGCTTTCTGAAACGATGGCCTCTAGTAAGATATCTGAGGAAAAAAAAATAGGCATTTTGGTTTTAAGAATTATTTTTGGCATCCTTCCAGAGGTATATCTGGACGTTTTTCGTTTTGTGGACTAATGATGTGCACTGTGAGATTACATATGCAGAAGATTGGGTTGTACATGCGTGTATTTCAGGTTTTGCTGGTGATCCTTGGCTGGTCCCTTTTGTGCTTATGAGCTGTGAGAGCTCATGGGGGATTTAACGCTGTATTGAGAGCTTAAAAAAAAAGGTGGAGCAGCATTTCCAGTAAGGCAATCCCCCAGTTTTTTTTAACTCTGGTGAAACTTATTGAGCTAGAACAGAAGGGACCTATGTTTACTTGGTCAAATGGTAGGCTAGGGTTGGGTTGTATCTCAGAACAGATTGACCGATGTCTGATAAGCTCCAATGACTGGAAAAGTTCCTAAATGCAATCTTAATTAACAACCCCATAGTTGGATATGACCATACATAGCTCCCTTGTGCTTAGGCTTAATCATAAAAGAAAGTGTAAGCAAAGGCCTTTCATATTCGTGGCCTTCTGGACCAAAGAAGAATCCTGTTAAGGAGGTCATTAGATCCTCTTGGTTGAAGTCTTCCTTAGGATCTGCTGCCTACAATTTTCTGCCCGGATTAGAGAAATTGTCTAAAAGTCTATTAAGAGTGGAATAAGCACGCTGTGGGAAATTTTACTACCAAGGTGTTAAGCCTCACCAAGAAGATTAAGGAGGCTCAACAGGCCTTGGAAGCTAGTCAAAACTTTGAATTCTATTGGGCTGAAAAGGATCTGCAATGTCAATACTTCCATACCATTAGAAAACTTCGAAATTCTCTGGGCTCAAAATTCCCAAATTTAATGGTTAAAAATGGTGATTTAAACTCCAAAACAATGATTGGATTTCCGATCCAGAGGAGATTGAGTTGCTATTAATCAGATATTTTGCAGATTTATTTGAGATCACTGATAATGAGATTTGAGACACGGTGACTCAACTTAGGCCTCTAAAATCACTGGGGCCAGATGGGTTACAGGGTTTTGTTCCAGCTAGAAGGACCGGACAAAATCATTTGGACCAAAACCTCAAATGTGCCGACCTCCTGTACGGTCTCAATGGGATCCCTTTAGGACACGTGTCAACCTCCTGTATGGTCTTAATGGGACCACTTTAGGACACGTGTCGACCTCATGTGCTCCAGAGCACAGAAGATCCTCACCCGGTGCAGACTGACGAGGATCTCCTTTTGTTGCTGTTCTGGCTTTGAGCTCCCTTTGCTAGGTCGAGATTGCAAGCTTGTGAGATGGCAAAGGGAGGGTGATGCCTGAGGCTTAGTAGTTGCAGCTGCCGGATTGGATTAAAGGTGAAATGGTGTTCAGATTTGCAGGTGGGGTGTTGGCTGCTGCTTATTCAGAACAGTGGAGAGATGGAGTTGAATGTGGAGCTGTGCGACGTGAAAAGAGGGAGGTGAGCTGCTGGTTTTGAGTGAGTCTGCTAGTGGACAGTTCAATGGATGAGCTACAATAAATGGAGATGAAAGGGTGGAGGTTGATGGATGCTCTGTAGGTGCGGAGATTGAGAAAAGAGAGGAATACAGAAATCTGAGGGAGAGGGAGAGATGGAATGAATGGTTTACTGGGTTGTTTGGGGTTGAACAAAGAGTTGGGGTGGCTGAGTTGAAGGGAGTTGGTTTGAATGTTGAGGGATTTCTAGGTTCGGTTGTAGGCAATGGAGACTGTCAAGAGGAAGAGCTGGAGAGAGGTTTGATTCTGGGTTAAAGGGGGAAAACAGGGGAGGTCTGTGATGGACAGAGGTGGCTCAGGTGAATGGCCGGACAGAGAGTGTGGTGTTGTAGGTTATGAGAGAGGTTTGTCTGTGCAGGGAAAGAAGAGGGAGAGCGGAGAGGCAACTGAGATGGAGATGATTCGTGGGGTTGAATGGGGAAGAAGAACCAGGGTCTCGAGTTGCAGGTGGTGGTGGTGCGATAGGTTGGATCGTAGCAGCAATGGAGGACGTGATTTGGAAAGAAGAAGAAATGGAAGCTCATCGATCGAGCTTGGAGTGTGCATGGAGGGATTTCGCAACACTATCGACACCGGAAAATATGTCACCGCCATAGAGATATCGCTGGAAATGAAGGCGCTATTAGATTGCGGCGCTAGTGGGAAGAAGATGGTCTAGGGTTTCTAATTGCATAGCTCCAAGAAGATCAAAAAAGAAATCAGCCAAATGAATCCCCCCATTCAAAATCGATTGAAAGTTGGTTTTGTAGCGATTGAAAGCTGGTTTTGTAGCCAGGTAAAACTGATAATAGAGAAAGGTTTGGGAAGGTATTGGAAAGAAAAAAAGTTAAGACAAAATTTGAAGGGGTTTTTTGAAAAAAATAAAAAAAAATTGGGAACTTTCTATGAAAGAAAGGAATCTAATTTGTTAGGGTGCTTTTTTGTGGTTCGAGATTCCATTCTTTCAAAGAAAGTTCCCAATTTTTTTAATTATTTCAAAAAAAACCCTTCAATTTTTGTCTTATTTAACTTCTTTTTTTTTCTTTCCAATAGCTTCCCAAACCTTTCTCTATTATTATTTTTACTTGACTACAAAACCAGCTTTCAATCGGTACAAAACCAGCTTTCAACCGATTTTGAAAGAGGGGATTCATTTGGCTGATTTCTTTTTTGATTTTCTTGGAGCTCTGCAATTAAAAACCCTAAACCATCTTCCTCCCACTGGCGCCACAATCTAATGGCGGCTTCATTTCTGGCGATATTTCTCAGGCGGAGACATATTTTCCGACGTCGATAGTGCTGCGAAATCCCTCTGTGCACACTCCAAGCTCGATCGATAAGCTTCCATTTCTTCTTCTTTCCAAATCACGTCCTTCATTGCTGCTACGACCCAACCTACCACACCACCACCACCTGCAACCCGAGACCCTGTTCTTCTTCCCCATTCAAACTCACGAACCATCTCCATCTTAGTTGCCTCACCTCTCTCCCTCTTCTTTCCCTGCACAAACAAACCTCTCTCACAACCTACAACACCACACTCTATGTCCGGCCATTCACCTGAGCCACCTCCGTCCATCACAGACCTCCCCTGTTTGCCCCCCTTTAACCTAGAATCAAACCTCTCTCCAGCTCTTCCTCTTAACATGCTCCATCGCCTACAACCGAACCCAGAAAATCCCTCAACCTTCAAACCAACTCCCTTCAACGCTATCACCCCAACTCTTTGTTCAACCCCAAACAACCCAGTAAACCTTTCATTCCATCTCTCCCTCTCCCTCAAATTTCTATATACCTCTCTTTTCTCAATCTCTGCACCTACAAATCATCCATTAACCTCCACCTCTTCATCTCCATTCATTGTATCTCATCCATCGAACAGTACACTAGCAGACTCACTCAAAACCAGCAGCTCACCTCCCTCTTTTCACTTTGCACAGCTCCACATTCAACCCCATCTCTCCACTGTTTTGAATAAGCAGCAACCAACACCCCACCTGCAAATCTGAACACCATTTCACCTTTAACCCAGTCCGGCAACTGCAACTACTAAGCCTCAGGCATCACTCTCCCTTTGCCATCTCACAAGCTTGAAATCTCAGCCGAGCTCAACTGAACAGAGGGAGCACAAAGCCAGAACAGCAACAAAAAGGGTTCATGGCTTGCTACAGGTAATTGTTTTTTTATTATTCTTATATTATTTTTTCAGAAATTTGAATGAACAGCATGTGCTATCGAACATATTTCTTTGAGTTTTATTGGTTAGCTTGTTGATTAATTTAAATAGCACGTTTCAGCATTTCCATGCTTCGCAGACATATAAAAAAAAATCAAGTGTAAAAACTGACTTTACAAAAAGACTTCTACCAAAAAAAAAAGACTTTACAAAAAGACAAAAGCGAATGATTGGATAACAGATGTCTGAGCCGGACATGTATCTTTTGGGATCCGCGTCCCTAAAAACAGGTAAAGCGGAGGGCCACAGAAGATCCTCGTCAGTCTGCACTGGGTGAGGATCTTCTATGCTCTGGAGCACATGAGGTTGACACATGTCCTAAAGAAGTCCCATTAAGACCGTACTGGAGGTCGACACGTGTCCTAAAGGGATCCCATTAAGACCGTACAGGAGGTCGACACATTTGAGGTTATGGCCCAAATGGCTCTGTTAGGTCCTTCTAGCTGGTTCAAAGGAATTCCTGTAATTTTCGCAACTAACAACGCAGACCAGAAGTTGGTCATGAGTGATGTATTCCAACTTTGGTCTTAGCATGCCCAATCAGGTTAGGACTTGAATAAACTTCAGACTTCGTGTAGTGTATCTGATTACCTAATTCTACACACAAAAAAAGGGATATAATATCTTGAATCACTTCACATTCCTTCCCTTTTGATCACACAAACATTATCAGATCATTAGCATAACGCAATTGTGTTATGGGCACACTATTTCTGCTAATCTTCATCCCATGATTAGACCTTCAATTTCAGCTTTCAACAAAGCCAGGGCCAATACCTGTTAGGTTAAAATAAACAGATAGGGGGAAAGGGGACTCCCTTGCCTTAGCCCTCTAACTAGTTTAACCCTCCCACATTCAGATCCGTTGATCAGGATGCCATAAGTTACACAGGTAACACATGCCATAATTAGGTTCACCAAACCTCCATGAAAGCCCAACCCCACAAGGACATCTAGTAAAAAATCCCAATCCACTCGGTCATTAGCTTAGCTGAGATCTAGTTTAAGAGCAAATAAACCAGCATTCCCAGCTTTCTTCTTGTTAATGACATGGAATATTTCACTAACTATTACAATATTTTCATGGATAGAGCGATCTAGCAAACGATCCTCCCAACTAAATTTCAAGAGAATACATTCAGAATGAAGTGGGCTACCCTTTCAGTTATATATGAAAAAAGTACAACCTAATGCGTTAAGTGATCCTCCCGGCTAAATCTCAGGGTAATACGCTCAAACTGCAAATGATTTTCCTACTTAAATCTCAAGAGAACACACTCGAATAAAATGGATAGTCCTCTTGACTAAATCTCAGGAAAATACATCCAAATGAAATGGGTAACCCTTCCGGTTAAATCTCAAAGGAGCATACCCAAATGCATTGAGCTATCCTTCCTGATAAATCTCATGAGAATACGCTCGAAATACAAATGGTTCTACCGGTTGAATCTCAAGAGAACACATCCAAATGAAATGGGTGATCCTCCTGGCTAAATCTCAATCCAGTGAGTATGGACGAGAGAACTGCATAGTGTGCTGATTGTGGTCATGTGTTTGAATGATATGGTATTTAGTGAATGTTAAAGGTCGTAATTAATAGTTGTTAAACGTAGAACTTAGAATATGTTAAGAAAGAGATTGGCAGATGTTAAGTAGTAGATTATGTTGATGTTATATGAGAACAGATAGAAGGGAGAACTGAGCAATGTAATTGATAAGGTTAGAATCATGTAAACACTGCAGACGGTATTATATAGATAAGAAGATTGAATTGTATAGAAGCGAACTACAACTTACAGTAATATCATGAGTTGAATCACTCGCAGGCTAAGAACTTAATTAGATGAAACAGAACTGCACAGACTTCTCTATACAATTATAACGACATGATTGCTGAAGCAAAACTAGAACCATAGGTTAGATTTGAGGAACCAAGGGTGTTTGCAGTGTTCTCATACCACCTTGCGCCCGTGACCTACATCCTACACTGGCTTTGGTAAACTACTATTTCATCAAAGGAAAATGAAAATTAAAGAAATTTATATATTCAGAATCAATGGAGCAATCCTAACCATTAACATGGCTCACTTGTTTGGAATTTATGGTATTATCATACTCAAAACGCCCAAAACCTAAAATGTCAAACATAAAATACAATGAAGAAAATAAATATACGGAATAATAAAGAGAATACCATAAGAAACAATAACAATGTAATCTCTGTCCAAATACTTAGAAAGTCATTTTTCAGAAGCTCATCAGCCATTGATTTTCTTATTTTACATCATCGGTGAGTGGTTTCCAGAAACTTCAACCAAGAAAGAAAAATGGGAAAAAAAAGAAGGAAATTGTTGATTAGAAAAATGAAAACAATGCGATGGAAAAAGGGAAGCAAAGATCTTGGACAGCCTTTACATCGAGACATGGGTTATAGGTGCAAAAAGCCAAAAAAACCTAATATGTGGAAGATAAATTACAGTGAAGAAAATAAATATACGAAATGTCAAAGAGAAAACCATAAGAATACTACCCCAAAAAATACTGTAAGAAACAATGACAATTTGGAAAGCAAACACAAAAATTCAGGCAGTATGTCATGACAAATTTAACAAACACAATAATTATGATAAAGCAACTCATACATACAACACTTGTTCATATCCACAGTAATTGCAATCAAAGAAAGTCTCCATTTATACATGTATTAATGGATTAAAGTACACATAGTAAACACCTAATCAAGTAAATGAGTGATACCTATATATGATGGTAAAAGCGACCCATTACTTCGACAACCTTTACTTCCTGCACATTGTGAACACGGAATGATGAACAGAAGATATGTAAACAGAAACCATTCCTTGTAAAATCCACTGAACAAATTTTTTTTTTCCAAAACAAGAAATAAATAAATAAAAATACGCACTTCGTTTTACCCCTTGGCCGTCCCCTTCTGACAGTAGTTTTCAGATTAATTGGACTTCCAATCTTCTTGGTTGGTCCATCTGACCGACCACTTGAAGCCATTTTCTGGTTCACTAAACTTAACTGACCTCCATCATTTTCGCTCTGATTCCCATCTGCCTCAAATGAGCCCTGAATATTTGTCTTTAATCCACATTCAGAAGTATCCCCCCCACCTAATTCCTTCTTCTTGGCCATCTCTGCTACAGATTTATTGCTCACACTTGGTATTTCTGATAGAGATTCAGTCTCACCATGATCTTCCCCACCAGGTGTATCAACTTTTTCTGCCAGTTCCTTCTCGTTATCATTTATGTCCTTCAGGTTTGAGCCTCCACTTTTTGCCAACTTGGATGCTATTTCTCCCATGGACTTTGCCACCTGCTCCATTCCTTCCACGTCAAGTGACATGTTAGAATCATTTTTCAAACCGTATCCTCTGACATCACCACTTTCTGAAACCATTTCTTTTTTCTCAGATTTGGGTTCAAATTTAGAAGCTTGTGCTTCATCATGATCGTTCACAGAACTAGTATCCTCAGGTGTTTCAGCATCACTGGCTTCACTCATCAACTCCTCATCTTTCTCAGGAAGCACATCGACATCCATGTCTTCACCCTTTTCACTTTCAGTAGCATCCCTGGTCAGCCACTTTGAGCTTTTTCCTTTATCAGCCTTTGGTACTATTTTCTTCTTGGGCTTAGATTCAGCATCGCCTATCCTAAGTGAACCATCTTTCTTAGCCTCTGAACCAACCTCACCACCATCAGAATCCATTTCTTTCATCTCAGGATTTGGCCCACGTTTAGAAAGTAGGGTGAAAGCCTCACTAGGCTTAACTTCTAGTTCAAATCGCTCTCTCGTCAAATCCAACCCCTCCTTGTCACCATCATCATAGAAAATATTGTGGAGCTTCTTCTCACAATCAAACGATTTGATGCGCCCCTTGAACCATTTCCTCGAATCAGGCCAAAGCACCTTCACTCTCTTCCCAACAATCCTTTCATAATCATTCTCACTTAACTCAACCTTCCGAAAGGAAGGCAAATCCTTCCTTGGCCGGAGTCTAGATGAACCTACATCAAGAGATGCCATAGATGCTTGTGCTATTACCCGGTCCGCACCCCCTTTTCGTTTCTTTGGGGTTTTAACCTTCTCTTCACTCTCCTTCTCTGGTAGACCATTTCTCTTTGAAACACTCTCACCCTTTCCAACCTCAACAACGCTCGTTGAACTATTTTGTGCCACAGATTTCTTATCTATAGCTCTATCATGCTCTTCAGCTTTCTGAGATGAATCAATCCCCTTGAATTGATTATGCTCTGGTGGCATCTTCTCAATATCTTCATCAGCTGCATCTTTAGATTTGCTTCCACCATCAGCTCTCTTCTGATCAACAGATTTAATTTTCCTCTTATGATACTGCATAGTTATGATCTTATCAACCATCTTTGAAAACCTGAAACGTCAAACCCTGAAAACCATCTTTAAACCCTTAAATGTTCAAACCTATAAACTATCTTTCTACAGTATTCATTCAAGATAACTCAAACAGAGAAATATGATTAAACTCCAAACCGCAAGAAATGCTTACAAAAAATATTGTCATTTCAATCAATAGAGAGCAATATACATCACGTTCATACCTTGTCGAACTCCAGCAAACCTTAGAAAGCTCAAGAACTTAATCCGTAACATTTCGAGGAAACCCAAGCTTCCTCATTCGAAAAAAAAAAAACTCAGAAAATCTCACAGAAATCCTAGTTCTGATGGGGAAAAAACTCATACAAAGCATCAACGAAAACTCAAGTATCCATTAAAAAAAAAACCCTAATTTCACAACCTGCCAAAACCAATTATTCTCAGATCAAATAATCACCAAAAACTTGGTTTCCCAATGTGCTGAAACCTAGAAACCTCTTCTGCTCAGACATGACATTACCAAAACAAAGCCCTAATTTCTCCAACCATTACAGAAATACTTCTAATTAGTAAGAAAGCTTAATTTCTAGCAAATCACTTCACAATACAATGAGTTAACAAACACAGCAAAAAATAATGGAAGAAGAAAGGAATGGATTTCTCAAGCGGCGTACCTTTCAAGAGCTCCTGCACTTGCGGTTTCTTGCGCTGAGTTCTATCCACTCCAACATCAGACAGATGAAAGGGGTTTAAGCCACCCAAAAACATTCTATAGTTCTGCGAAGAGGGCGGGAACCTTAAAAAAATTAGCCACGTGACAAATAAAAATGATTGATTTGATTTGTGGCAGTAATGCCGAGGGAAGCGGATTTGCTGTGGGGGTAGAGACAGCTCATGGGGTGAACCCCTTTAAACACATTCAATGAACCTTTATCAATATAGTATTGACTTTAAACAATCATAATTATAGGTTAGTTAGTAATGAACGTTCATCCTATTTTTCAACAAATGGCGAGAGCATTTCGTTTGAAGAGACTTTCTAGGAACATCGGTTGGAGCGTACGTACATGCACGCTGCGCATCTAAGTGCTCCTCACTTCGTCATTACAAGACAAAATCAACTAAATGTTTAGCATGTATAAGTGTACGTTACAACTAATATTCTACCATTTTTGCTTCAAACAATATGTCATAATCAAAACTTCAAGCGCTATGATTGCCAACTTTGTATGCCTTCAAGCGCTTTTCGCAACACTTTCTAGTCATTAGTCATCTTTAGAGCAACTTATCAATCTTTTTAGTTCTCTCAAAATCTCAAGGTGTGTCAGTTTGTCTAGTTTAGGGCCTTTTAGGCCCCTTTCTTGGGCTTTAAGCCATTCCTTGTCCCTCACCTTTTTATTTAACAGGTGTGTTTGGTTATTTTGTGAGCCCGTGGAGGCTCAAAAGGTTGGTTTAATCCGATATATGCTTGCTTGTATTTGCTCCATAAAGTCTTAGAAGTGCTATGATTGACAACTAGGGTTTTAAGTCTCGAGACCTTGGATCAGATCGGTCTCAGCCGATTCCGATTTGGATTGGCGATACCAGTCAATCCAAAAGTTGGATCGTCCTAAAAAAAAAAGGATCGGTCGGGCCAGTCGTCTGAATGGCAATACCGGTCATTGGATCGATGATATCAATCACTGGACTGGCTGTATTGGTCGGTATCGGATCGGTCCAAGTCGATCCCTGTTGGATCGTTCGTTTTATAAATTTTAAAAAAAAAAAAAAAAAAAAACGTTGGATCGGTCTGATCCAAAATCACTTGATGCAGTAGTTGTATTGTGGTTTGGGATCGGACTGGTCCTGACCGATCCGTACTGGGATCGGTATTATCCTTGAAACCGTGTGTCCAACTAGGGAAGAGGTCATCTCGGTGCTAAAAATGGGTGTCTACATCACTCTAACTAGGGACTTCAAGGTTTATAAGAAGTATAAATTGTCCACGAATTTTAAACACTTTAATACAATTGAACTTATACTTTGCTAATTGCTGCTACATTAAAATTTTTAAGCGGTTACATGAAGCATAAGGAAATACGGAAGACTAGACGAGCCAGTATATGATCCTCTCACTCTGATGAGTGTTTGTTATATTTTTTAGATTTATATTAATCATTGCCTGAAATCTCTAATTATAGTTTTCAAATGTTAAAATCCGTAGATTGCCGAATACGTTTTTCTCAAGGGACACCAATTAAGAATTCTCATAAAATTAAAATAAAACTGTATTATGAGGTATTATTTATCCAATTGCAATTTAAAAAAAAAAAAAAAAAAAACATGTTGAACAAGTTTTTATTTTCTAGAGATTTCTTGAGCAAACATTTATTAAGTACTTTTTATTAATAATTAAAAAAAATTAGAATTTAAAGAACCAATGATTAGGGTTGTCAAGCCGAGCCAGAGCCCGAAAAAAAGTTCATTATTTTAAAGAGCTTGAGCTGAACTTGGATAGGTTCGGCTTGATTAAAGCTCAGCTCGGTTTGTATATGTGATTATATGTTCATATTTTTATATCTTATATTATATATTAATATTAATATTAAACACACGTGTTAACATATTATATTACATATAATAACAGCTATCAATTATAATGTTAATACATTTGTACTAATCTAAGCTTTTTTACGACGTCGATTTTTTATAAGCAGAACTTTTTACGACCCTGAGTCGAGTTGGACATAACTCGACTCGGTTCGGAGACTAAAAACTTTTAACGAGTCTGAGTCGAACCTGAGCTTTGCTAGAGATTTACGAGCCTGAGCTGAGCTTGCCAAAGCTCGGCTCGAAGCGTTTACTGCCCTACCAATGATATATCATTTTTGTGCTCTTATTAAACAATGAGAGAGATATGTGCGTACGGT
>JAUPMG010141993.1:0-11232 GCA_031762675.1 Pachysandra terminalis
ACCTCTGATATCTTGGATATTGGGCATCACTAATGTGAACTTCCCTCACCAATCAATCCTCACGAGAAAGTACCCTCTACAATGATTGAGTCTATTGGGGTAGCAAGTCCCTCAACTCGACCTTGCTAGTCTCTTCACTTATTATGATTTATAGATCATAATACTCTCATGTAATAACCTGGAGTTCCCAAACTATGGACTCTGGAACTGGGTGTTACTCATAGACCAAATCCATGGTCGAGAGTTAATGCTGTGCATGTGAATGTGTGCACATTAGCTAAACATTCAATCTTTGTGTATAAGGCATAATAACAACTAGCAAGCAACGCAGACCATTAAATGTACAAACAATATGAATTAATACTAAGTAGCAAGAATAGTAGAACCATAAAGGGAAATCACACAAAATAATCTATGTATTCATATGAGATGCCTTAGCTGCACTAATATGGATGTGTACAGTATTTGTCTCAATCCATCATTCACATTTTTCAACACCCATAGTCAATGGGGAGGTAGGTTTAATAACCATCACCCTGAACTTCTCGTAACATCGTACTTGATAAATTTTTTTGATTCTAATTCACATAGGTTAAATATGATTAACTGAAAAACATAGACCACACTTCTAATGTATTGACATACAATATCCCACTAGCTCAAACATATATCATAAATTACAGTATAAATCACATTAGAGTGTACTAAATAAGCACATTCAACCACAAACCATGCTATGTACATTAGCTAGCAAACACTAGAACATAAGGTCAAATAAACAGGTTCGGCAAGGTCTTCTGCGATCACTTCGGCGCACCTAAACCTGCCTCGGCGAACCTCTCTGAGATTCGGTGAAAAGACCAGGGGTTCAATCTCGTTGATCCCTTCGGTGCACCGAAGTCCACTCGGCGCACCCTTCAGCGTACCGAAACCTATTAGGCGGGGTGTTTATGCTCGACAGCCATCTCGGCGACCTTCTCGGCGGGGTATTCATGCTCAGCGACCTTTCGAAGCACCGAATGTCCGCCCTTGGCCCATAATTCATGTTCGGCGAGCCTAAGAGTCCGCCGAACGTCGCGAACAGGCTAAAATAAAGGGGTTTTCACCATTTTCTAACATACCAATAAGGGAAAAACAATACTATTACATATATGAATCAAAATCTAACCACAACTAAGCCTAAAACGTAATATTAAACTAACATTTAACATTAAGATTAACCCAAACCATTCTCCACTTCCATTAAAATCAAAAGAGACCAAACCTATACATTCACAATCACAATCCAACATTAAACAACCCTAACACATGATATCAAACTAAGATTTAAAATAAAACAATCCAAATTAGTCTTAGGAATTCCAACATACCATAAATTAGAAATTTAGAGAGCAAATGCATTTAAATCTACTTTAAATCAAGCTTAATGGTGAGTTTATCTACTTACGTCTTCAAATTGCAAGAAACCTTCAAGCTAGAATTAACCCTTTCTCTCCTTCTTTCTTCTCCAAGCTTTCCAAGCCAAAACTCCAACCCAAAATGACTAACCCTAAAGAGAATATGAGATTCTCTCTTCTTCTCAAACCAAACCCTAAACACTTGTCTTCATCCAAGCCCTCCATTTCACACAACTAAATCTCAACCCTTCTTTTCTCTCATCTAATCCTAACCATCTAATTTCACCCACTCACATCCTAGCCATTCAAATCTAACCACCCCAACCACTTAAATCTACACCACATACTCTCACCCTCTCTAATCCTCACCTTACACCTCACAATCACTAAAGACAAACAACTTTCTAGCTGAAATCTAAGACACACAATCCTACAACTAAATCCTAGCCATACACTTCATCAAAGAATGTAATTTAGAAGTTTTCCACTCACTTAATACAATAAGGGTTGGACTACTATACATAGTAGCAATACCCAAAAATCATATCAAGCTTGATCGCATGGTCGGATCTAATCCGATCGGCGATCCAACCACAATTAACAACCATCACATGATATATAATATAAAAATACACTAATAGGAAGATCAAAGCCTCCATAATATTTTATTCCTATTTGATCACTAATTTAAGCCATCTGATTAACACTACCCTTAAGTTTAACAGGTTAATTTAATCAGTTAATGATTTAGAGATTTCTAGTGTCTCAGTGTGTGGTTAAGGACATTAAGTGATCTAAACTAGATTTACTAAGTTTAGATTAACTTATCAATCTAAATAAATTACTATGCTACCCTAAGGTTCTCAGTTATTATTTTTACAAATTATTCAGGTTATTACATTTCTACTCCTTCCCTTGTTTTACTTCTTTTGAAAGAAGAGACTATTATATATATATATTTTTTTTTTTTTAGCAACTTGCACAAGATTTCCAAACTCATTCAAGTAAGGAAGTAGTTGCTACATGTACTCTCGAATACTTGAGAGGAAAGAAAAAGGTTGCTGAAAGGGTTGTAACATCTTTGAGATCTCGTAGAGGGTTAGCTTCTGCAAAGCTACCTAATGTTGAAAACATGTCTCTTGATTCATTGATAATCGAAGTTAGGATTTATAGAGCTCAGGATGAAGCAACTAAGCAACCCAAACCAAAAGAAATATCAACAATTTCGGAAGAAACTTCGATTCAAGTTTCAGATTCTGCAGGCAAGGGAAAGGAACCAATAGAGATGGTGGAATCAGAAGAAGAAGAATCAGAAGAGGAAAACTTAGAAGAAGAAGAGTGTGAAGAAGAAGAAAGTGAAGGGGAAGAAGAAGAAGATATAGAAGATAAAACAGAGGATGAGGAAGTCACTCATGCTGAGAGTCAAATTTTACCACCCAATTCGAGTATGCTCCTACCTTCTGCTTCTTCAATATATTTACCTCTTTCGACTTTCACTGAAACTTCAATCATTTTCACTTCTTCTCCAAAATTTTCAAGAATAATTCATGAAATGGTTTCTTCTTTCGAGACTTCCAATGTGAATGTCTCCTCCTCTATCCCTTCAAATGTTTTGGACATTGCTGTACCTTAGTTGAAAGTTTGACGGTCGGAACTGCAACAATAGATGTTTTGAATGCTATTGACTTGGATGCTGATATTCCAGATATCGATCATTCGAACATTGTTGTTTCAAGTGTTGATATTTTGAAAGTCATTTCTTTAGAAGTCCCGATTATGGAAACAATTACTATTACTTCGCATGTTGCAGAGCCAGAGATTGATCTTACAAATGCTAAGACTTCTTCAGAAATTCCCTTCTCTTCATCCACATAAATGATTTCTTCAACCGGTAAGTATATATCTTCTGTATATACTAATTCTTTATTATGAAGGATTCCTGACCCTTTTGACTTCTCATTTTCAACTGCTGAATTGATTCCAGCAGATTTTCCATTGATTACCTGTTCGGGAATATCATCTGCCTTTGTTCAAAAGGTCATATCTACTGTTTCGACCACTGTTACTGCCGAATTAATGCCCAGTGCTGGTGCTTCTTCTTCTTCTTCTTCTTCTTCTTCTTCTTTTATTTCCACAAGTCTAAATCTTCGAAAGCAAAAGAGATCTGAGTTTTCTTCTACTCAGCTTGTTTTGTAAGAAGGGACATACATGATATTCGAGCATATGTCAAAATGGATGGATGCTATTTTTGAAGCATATGGCGATATATCTGACAAAATTCAAGTTCATTCTTCCTTCATAAGGAGTGCAGGATATCAAGAACTATGTTCCCTTCTTGCCAAAATGTCTGAGAAGAAATTTTCCTCTTTATCTGTGGAAGATCTCAAGATTTGGAAGCCTACATTCTCGAATATTGAGAATCTTGGTCTGAACATTGAATGGTTTAAAGATCATTTCTCCATTCTAGAAAAGTCTCTTACTTGTTTTTAGGAAATAGCAGGTCTTGAGATTCAGAAAAATCAGACTCTTGATCAAATCGTCAACAATTCTCAAGAGCTAGAGAAAAAGAAGGAAGAAGCCATACTGCTCAGAAAATCTCTTGAAGAGAAAGAGGAAGAAGTTGAAAGACTCGAACAATACATTCAATTATTGAAGTCCAAAGCGGAAATGAGATCAAAAAGAATACTGGAAGTTTCAAATGTAATTGTCTCATTTCGTGTTCTACCAAAGGAAATGTATTCTCGAGATTGAAAAAGAATTCCTTTTACACTACACTTTTCTTCTTAAAAATAATAATGCTTTAGCCACTTTCCATTGACTAACTCTTCTTGTGCATTCTCTTCAAGCAAAACAATTTTGTAATAACCTGAAGGATATGCCTCAATAATTTCAAAGAGTCCATCCCACCTTTGTGCAAATTTTGATTTAATAGTGTTGCTTCTTTCATAGAATGAAGCTCGAAACACTAGTTCACCAACTTGAAAATATCTGGGAGATACTTTCTTATGATAGGCTCTCGAGATGACTTGATGATATTGTAGGTTGTTTTCTAAGGCTTGTTGTCTTCTTTCATCCAAATCATTTATCTGCTGCATTCGAATTGCAACCAGATCATGAGTGTCCCAATCCATTTCAGCAGCTTGGAGTATTCGAGCTGATGATATTTGGATTTCGACAGGTAGAACTGCTTCCATTCCATATACTAGTGAAAACAGAGTTGCCTTTGTAGCTCGATGCTTAGATACCCTGTAGGCCCATAGTACATTAAACAAGTGCTCATGCCACTGAGTTGGGTGATCATATGTTAGCTTACTTAACAGTCTGATCAACGTCTTGGTTGTAGCTTCTGCTTGAGCGTTACCTTGTGGATAATACCGAGTAGACGTGCTGTGTATGATATTGTACCTTGCAAGCATCTCTCGAACTGGACGGTTTAAGAATGAAGACCCATTATCAGTGATGATTCTTCGAGGCACTCCCCCTCGAGCAATTACATTCTCCTTGATAAAATGGTCTACAACCGCTCCTGTTGCTCTTTTCAAAGCAGTAGCTTCTACCCATTTGGTGAAATATTCAGTAGCCACCAAAATCCAAGTATGTCCCCTTCTGCTATACGGATTGATTGGGCCAATCAGATCTAGCCCCCAAGTATGGAAAGGATATGGAGTGATTATAGATTGCATGCTTCGAGGATGCTGCCTTGGGATATTTCTTTGTATTTGACATCTCGAGCATTTCTTAGCATACTCGAACGCATCTTCCTTCATAGTAGGCCAATATTATCCCACGTCACGAAGTTGTTCATACAATTTCCTTTTCCATTGATGAACCCCACATTCTCCTGAATGTACTTCTCGAAGTACAATAGTTGCTTCTTGAGGATCAAGGCATCTGAGTAAATTATCATTTGTGCTTACTCGAAATAAATGGCCTTATTGAAAACAAAAATGCACTACTCTTCTTGGAATTATATGAGCTTCATGTGCATTATTAGGCAGAAAACTATCCCTCAAGAATTGTGTAAAGGGTCTCCTCCAGTCTTCTTCTTCTGCAAAGATAGGGCATGCACCTCCATGATATCAAGAATGCTTTGACAACCAATGCAGGTTTTTTGAAGTTTCGAAGAATCCAAAGACATAGTTGGCCAATATATTCCAAATCTTTGCAACCTTCTGTATAAAGAGTTGGGATCCGGGTAGCCACAAGTCTTCTCATGTATTTCTCTGAGAATTTGTTGTGCTTCTTTGTTCCCAATACACCGAAGTAATACTCCGTTCGAGGCCTTGAAATATAAAATGTGGCCAATTTCAACAAAGTTTGCCAACTTTCGAATAGGAATTTCGAAAATGGAAATTGATGTCGAAGCTGATGTAGTATGGCATGCCTCCAATCAGTGAAGGAATATCTTCTTTCTCAATTTCAGGATCCAAAGTTTCTGGTAATGTCTTTCGAATGATTTCGATTTGTTGAGAATCCTCATTTATACTCAATCTGCTTCCAAGATTAGCTAGGATATCTGTTTGATGATTCTTAGCTCTAAAATGTGAGTCAAAATGCATTCAACAAACTTTCTCATTAATGCTCGAATTGTTGTTCTACAAGACACCAGTTCCTGTTCCTTAATAGCAAAATCTTTGTATTCCCATCTGCTTTGCCACTATCAACCCAATGAGTAGAGCTTCATATTCTGATATATTATTGGAACAGAAGAAATCTAATATGAAGGAGTACCATTACTCGAAGTGAACTCTATTCCAACTCCTCATCCATTCGAATTTGATGATTCATCAAATTTCATTTGCCATTCCTGATCTTATACAGAATTAATTTTGAATTTAGGAAATTCTTCGTCTTCTTGAACTTTTGAAAAGGCAGCAAGCAGATCAGCTACTTCTTGTCCTTTAATACCTTTAGGATTTTCGCATCTGATATCAAATTCCGTTAACTGCAGTAACCATTTGGTATCTCTCCCAAGTAATATAGGCTGTGACAACAAATACTTGATAGGATTCGAACGAGTGATCAAAACAATTGGACACGCTAAAAGGTAGTGTTTCAACTTTCGAGTCACATGATAGAGCGCCAAGTAGAACTTGGCAACTTGAGAGTACTTTACTTCTACTCATGCAAAAGTATACTAATGTAATACACAGGCTTTTCAATTCCTTGATCATCTTCTTGAGCTAATAACCCTCCAATAGCATCATCCGAAGTGGCCAGATACATTCGAAGTGGCTTCCCTGGGATTGGTGCAACCATGGTATGAGGATTCTTCAAAAGATTCTTGATATTCTCAAAAGCTTGTTAACACTCTGATGTTCATATAAATTCTTCTCCTTTTCTAAGTAACAACAGGAAAGGAGATATATATGCTGAGAGCCCCGGGACAAATCTTCGAATGTAAGAGACTCTCCCCAAAAAAGACTTCAGTTGCTTCTGATTTGTGAGAGGAGTCATTTCGAGAATTTCCTTTGACTTTGTAGGATCCAAATCAATTCCTTGTATGTGAACAACAAAACCAAAGAACTTACCAGCAGTTACCCCAAAAGCACATTTATTAGGATTCATTCGATACTTATAGCTTCTGCAACGTTTGAAAACCCTCTGTAAAACTTTGAGATGTTGAGAACGCTCATTTGTTTTTATCACAATGTCGTCTACATAATCCTCTACTTATTTATGCATCATGTCATGAAAGATAGTAGTCATTCCTCGTTGGTAAGTTGTTCCATCATTCTTCAACCCGAATGTCATAACTGTATAATGAAAGTTACCCAAGGGAGTTCGAAAGGCTGTGTGCTGAGTGTCCACATGATGCATCTTTATCTGATTATATCCACTATAACCATCTATGAAATAAAACATTTCATGCCCTGCTGTGGCATCAATACGAAGATCCATGTTTAGCAATGGAAATTCATCCTTAGGACTTGCTTTGTTGAGATCTCGAAAATCAAGACAGCATCTGATTTGCCCATTCTTCTTCTTCACAGGCACAACATTCGCAAGCCAAGTTGGATGTTGTATTGGTTTGATAAAACCAGCCTTCAAAAGTTTCTCGATTTCAACTTTGATTTGTAGTTCAATCTCGGGCTTGAAAGTTCGAGATGACTGCTTGACAGGTTTAATGTCAGAAGATAAATGTAATCTATGCATGACTAGTTGAGGATCCAGTCCACACATGTCATCGCAGCACCAAGAAAACACATCTTTATTAGCTTTCAATAGAGTTACAAGTTTTCCTTCCCCCTCAAGAGATAGGTTAGCATTAATGAAAGTGGTCTTCTTCTTTTCCCCTGATTCTGAGAGATTAACTTCTTTTAGGGTTTCAAGAACAGACTTCTTTACATTGTCTTCCATCTGCTTTGGTGCTGCTTGTATCTCGTGTTGTACTTCGAGAATCTCAGCAATGGATGGGATGTCATCACTATCCTCATCGCTTGGAATTTCGACATGATATGCTTCAGGCTCTTTGATTGTTATTCCTTTCGAGACAGCTTTCGAAAGGGGATCTTCTTTCTCCTACTGATCTGATTCAGACCACAGGCGATATATAATCCGCCCTTCAGGTGTGACAATTCGAGTATAGCGAGCTTTCGAAGCTGGCTGTTCAACAGTTACTTCAGATACAACCTGCCTCTTCTTCAGTTATTTCTTCTCTTTTTCTTGTTCTTTCTTCTTTTCTTCTTTGACCTTTCTCTTTGAAGGTCCAGATTCAGAACAGGCATATCAGGATTAGCCTGGAGTGATGGCCATGCAGGAAGAGATATCCCTCGAGGGAGAGAAACTTGACACTCGCCAGCTGGTGCAAGTTGATCATACTCGGCAGCGTCCGCTAAATGAACTTCGAGCTGGTCGAATGGACAAGGATCAACAACAAGTTGAATCATCTTGCCATTTCGAATCGCTTTGTAGCACTTGGTAAGTCGAGGGAACAATCTTACATATGTGGATTCAAGGTCTTCCCAGCAAAATATGATATGTTGGCTCGCTGTCCAACACATGAAATAAAGTTGGATACTTATGCGGTCCGACTTGTAGTTCGAGGGTCACATGACCCAAAGCGTACTGACTTCGAGCGTCAAAGCCATAAATCTTCATTGGTTGTGGAATCACCCTTTCGGATGAAACTTCAATGGCCTTCAGTATGCCAACTGGGATAATATTAAGGAAGATCCCGCATCTACTAAGGATATTCGAATATCAACACCCTGCAATACAGAATTCAAGTACAGGGCTCTTCCATGGTTTTCATAGGAAACCATCATATCTTCTTGTCCAAAAGTAATTAGACCTTCTTCTGAGATAGCAGTTGTGCATTCCTCTTCTGCTTCTCGTAATGACAGCCACTAAGCATATGCTCGAATTGCTATTTGTTTAGGCTTTGAAAGGCCTATCTCCTTCATACTCTCCTCGAGTCTCTGATACTTCAACAAATCTATCCTTAGAGGACAGGCAATGTTTCGAGTTTCTTCGGAGACAATAACATTGACAACAACCCCCTTGCCTTTATGGTTAGGCAAAGGATTAGTGTGCACCTTCTTGGATTACAGCTCAATCTCACCAAGCTTTACTCGAAGATAGTAAAACCTCCTCATAGAATAGCAATCATAAGTGCTATGGCTTACAGTCTGATGAAACTTACAGAATTTCGGATTGCTCCGATCTTTTGCTGATGGTGCCGTCTTCGGGGTAGGAAGTTTGACAAGGTCATCCTTCACCTAGTTGTCAAACAGAATATTGAATTGAGCTGGGGTGAAATTTGGCTTAGGTGGAGGATCTCGAGGATTCTTATTCTCATTCCTTTTGGTATTCTTGGAAGGATTATCCTCAATCAGGATAGTTTCATTCCTTTTCCGTTCATTCTTCTTGAAAGTACTCGGCAATGAGATACTAAGATTTTGAACTGCATCATAAAGCTTAGTGAAACTTGTGATTCCCAGATTCTCCAAATGGATCTTGTATTCAGGAAGGATCCCGATAATACAATACTCAACTGATTGATCCTCAGCAACTGTTTCGGTACAGGACATCACCAAATCTCGAAATCGCTTGACATACTTAACAAGGCCTTCAGAATGACCTTGATGCTCCTTGCTTAGATCGATGATTGTGTATACCTGTTCAGTGACATAAAATTTCTTGTGAAAGAGAGCAGCTATATCCTCCCAAGTGTCCACAGATCTTGGCTTAAGGTTATTATACCAGGTGTAAGCTTTGTCTGTCAGAGGCTTCGAGAATTCCCTCAATCTGAGGTCATTATTCGAGGCATGTGCCCTTAAAGCCTCAATAAAGCGACTTATGTGCTCCTTCACATTCCCTGTTTGGCCAGTAAATGTAGGGAATTTAGGACTCACATAGTCCTTAGGGTAAGGCTTGCTCAAAAGTGAAAGAGGGTGTGGTGGGCAATAGTCACTGTTGACCCATTCAGGATCTCGAGTTTTTGACTTTTTGAGCAAGGATTCCACTTCCTCAAGTGTAGCAAAATGAGGAGTAGCTGGTAAGATGGATGGTGTGGCAATTGCCCGTGATGAATGTGTTTGTGGTGGTAAAGCACCAGAACAATTTTCGAAAGTAGGCCAAAGAGGTTCCTCTCTCGCAATATTGGGGGTAATAACTGGCGGAAATGACTGCAATGATAGTGGTGGTATAAAGCTTGTCTGAGGTACTGCTTGAGTGGTAACTGCAGCTTGATGAGCTAACATTGCCATCATTTCCTAATGCATAGCTGCCATCCTTTCTAGCATCGCTACGATTCTGTCTTCAGATGGCAAGGATGCGTTCGAAGTAGAAGGTTCTGCTGGAGCAGCAGCAAGTCCAGTTGATGGATCAACTGTGTTGGCTGTAGGATCTATAGGAAGATCCTGAGTCCCAGTAACATTGACAATAGGTAATTCTGGGGCCATTTCAGTGATTCTTAATTGATCTTGTATACCAAAAAGAATAGGAAACAATTCAAGTTCCCTAGTGGAGTCGCCAAAAATGGTGATGCACAAATCGGTAAATAGGTTAATTTGATAATAGGATGTCAATTACCTAAAATGGTTTGAGCAACACGAGGTTCGAAATACTTGCTTACACTGGCCTAAATCGAAAGAATGACCTTCCAATGTAAGGTTTCCTTATGAGATGTAAATGAGGGTGAGAACAAGGATCAATTAGGAATGAACAGAAAGGTCCACACATAACTTTAATTCAGAAAGAGGATTCTCAAGACAAAGCTCTTCTAATTTCTAACAGGATGTCAAATGCTTAGGAATCCAATCTCTCTTTCTGATGTATCATTGACATTTATAGCTTTAGATTCATTACTGAACCATTTGCAACGTTTCATTCAGTTCACTCAAAACATTTCATTAATGTATACAAGCATTTTGATTCGAATGTTTGAAACGCTACATTAATGATTATAACGTTGCAATGAATGTATTCGAAACGTCTAGATTAGTAATGAATATGACGTTATAAAAGTAATGGTACATTACCGTTCTATGTTGATTCAAGTCCTTAAATGCTCCAAGATCTTTGAAGATCCTAATAGGACTTACCTCTCTGGCCCTCCATTCCTGAAAGTCTAATGTTTATTTCCCCTATACGAGTGACTTTGAATTCACTAACTTCGAAGAGTAATGAATATCAGGGAGTGTTCCCTTATAATTCATAACTTAATGTTTTCATGATAATCATTTCAAGTAACTATCTCGAAAGTTGACTTTACTTTACTTGTATGACTATCCCTAAAAGTGTCTTGACTTTGGAATAGTAAACTGGTCATTTCGAGATTCCATCTCGAAATGCCTAACAATGACTTATTTCGAAATACTACATCAAAATA
>JAUPMG010142023.1:0-11232 GCA_031762675.1 Pachysandra terminalis
CCTCAAAATAGCCCTATCTGCAAAGATTCGTTCTATTGCGAGTGGTATTTATAATTGAGAAAGAAATATCCACATCACGTCCCAAGTCGGAATATGTGATTATTAGAACCACATACGATGAATCCACATTCAATTGACCTAGAGCATTGTATGGAACCCTAAAAGAGAAACCAAATATTTGTAGGAAGAAAAGATGAAGAGAAAAGAGAGTTCTCTAAGGTGGATTCCCAAAAACGTGAATAGTAACCCTGGGTATGGAGGAGTCTTCTACATACAGAAGACTCAACTCAACTCCTCCTAGAACTCTATCTACTAATCCAATTAAGAGATAGTTAGGCCAACCGGGTCGACCCATCTCTAAAATCCAACATCTCCCACTCATTCATAGTGGACACAAAGTGCGCATCTCTCTCATTTACATCTTATCTTCTCATTATGGATGCTACTCATACAGGTTGTTGAACGTGCCAACGACAAGCATAAAGTAATGCACAAGCGACACTATATCAAGTTCCATAACTGAAATGGAGATACACTCTCAAAAGTCTCGCCTATTCCCCAAACACATTTGGCAACATCGGATTGAGTATTTCTAATCGCTCATGAGCATAAGCTCAGATCTCTATACTTAACCACTATTCATGTTAATATGCTCATTTAAAATAATTCATATAGGCTACATATATATCAGATACATACAAGTAAAAGATGTGAAACATCAAATGATAATTTTAAAACATTAGCACATATCTCTATGCCATTTAGCTTTGACCTAACTATTTTCCAGACAAATCCCCGTTAGACCGTATGATGCATAGCCATAGAAAAGTAAGCTAGAATAGCAATCATCAGATCTAACTTCACAACACGATCAAAGGTAGTAAGGGTATAAGTTGATCCACTCTAAGATCATCATGTTCTCACACAGCAAGGAATTAGGGATCCATTTACTTGCTCTCAAAGGAAATGTTGCTAATAGCACATGTGGTATGCAACACATGCTACGGTGGAGCCCTAGACCCAATCAAGGGTATGTCACCTCCAACACTGTACGGATCTTAGTCTACTCGCAATCTATGCGCCTAACCTAAGCTCTTTAATCCAAGTCACAACTCTCAAGCGCCTTGATTAAGGTCTCACATCCAGATTCGTCAGGTAATATTTGATTCCATAAGGAATCTTATTCTAGCGCTCCTAAGTTGACATTTAACTCATAGAGTCCTCTAAATGCCCCTGATGGCATAAGTCCTCTTAATGTCTCATCTTGCTTGTAATTCATGCGTCAGGACTGGTCGCTGTGTGAGAAGCCAACCACTAACTTGGTGACATATCGTATCCATATCCTCATAATATGGATGTAATGTGTGTATAAAGTGTACAAATAATACACAATCTCATGCTTCATGAGAAGATAAACTCTATTAAATTCTCACGCATGAAATATAAAGTAATATGAGATGTCTACATAAAAAATGTAAATAAGACTGTACCACCTAACACAAATCACAATCTACGTAATCCCATCTCTCAGACATGAACCTTAAAAGCTTTTGTTAATGTTATAGGTATCCCCTAGACATTCTCATAGTTTGTCAAGTTGTGACTTAGTCCTTGAGTGTCTATAACTGAGCATATTGAAGATCGAGAGTTGCGGATTCAAGGAAGACCAAGCTTCAACATCATCTATCTGAAGAGGTCCCCTATTCAAGGTATAAATACACATGCACTAGACAGTCCCCAAGAACACACTATTCATTTATATACTATGTTGTTTCAGGGGATCTTGTGAGCCTTTTGCTTTTCAAGAGGCACACTGTATTTGGCCATCTAGACTATGTCTAGATAGCCAAAGACTGCCCACGGATGGTCGATACCATTCGTGGATAGACCTTGCGAAAATCGAGACTTAGAAAGTTAAATTTAGGCATTTCCTAGGGGTCTGGTTGACAGCCCGAGAGGTCCGATCGACCGACAAGGCATCCGATTGATCAATGATCATTCGGACCCTATGTCGGTCTTAGGATAGACCAAGACTGGTTTGTGCGAACCTACACCTGCCCGGTTGACCAGAGTGGGCAACCGGTCGATTCTCAATCGTTCGGTTAGCCCTCCGACCCCTTAAGGCTCTCTCGCGGACCTTGCACCTCTGTAGGGTACCGGTCAACCGTCTGAAAGGTCCGGTTGACCGGCACAATGTAGTTGGGCCGGTGGCACTTTTCCAACGGTAACTGACAGCACTACTTCTTGTCGTTTTATAGCCACTGGGAGTCCACTGGTCGACCGACCAACTTGGACAGTCGACCGAAAAATGCATGATTCAAGTTCTATAAATAGAACCTTGAATCAAAACGCAAGTAAGCACGCAGAGGATTCCTTTTAGCCCTATTCTACATTCTAGGGGCATTTTTCCCTATATTTAGGCTAGAGAATTCTTCTCTCCTCTTCTTCCTATGCTCATTGCATTTAACATTCAATGTCATTCTATTTGAAGAAGAAGGATTGAGAATTCAAGTCCTTTCCCCTTAATGTGTAAAATTACACTCACATCATCACACACACACACACACACACTTCAAGGGTGGTAAGGCCTGAACATTTAGTCACATCAGCGAAGCGGGAGGGGAGTGAGGAACGTGCAGCGAGAAGATGGGACTTCACGCTCACACAACAGACAGACTTCGATTTGTTATATCTCTAAGAAGTAGTTCTTTATTGTTTTTAATTTAGGTTAAAAATTATAACGGCCCAAGGTTGTCAGTAAAACCTTGAGTGGTTGGAGGTGGGCCATAAAACCTCTTGTTGGTTAAAGGTTTGCCGGTAAAACCTTGTGGTTAGGGGTGCTCCAGATAAACCTCTTGTAAGCTCAAGGTTTCCTGTAAAACCTTGTGGTTAGGGGTGCACCAGGAAAAACTCTTGTTGGTTTGCAAGTGATTTGGGGAAACTTGCTATGGTTTTGTGGGTGTGTCGTATTTGCCGATACCCCATAGTGGAAACCCTTGAGAACCGCAGGGGTTGCTCAGGGGAGTGGACTAGGCCGGAGTGTCGAACCACTATAAATCTCTTGTGTTGAATGGTTTGTTTGCATACTTAAGTTCTATATATCTTGTATGCATTTCCATTATCACATGAGAGCTATTGTTTTATGTTTAACTGTAACCATTGATGAAAAACAATAGCATAATCGGTTAGGTTTTTAAAGAAGCCAAATAATTCCGCATATCGGCTAAAAATCTATTCACCCCATCTCTAGGTTCATCACTACGTGCACTTTCAATTTGGTATCAGAGCCTCATACTCAGTTAAAGGGCTTAACCGCCTTAAGTAGATCCGTAGTAATGCCTAGAGTGTTGGGTCATTCTACTTCCACTTACCCTACCAAAAGTAAAACCAAAATATGGGTAGTGGCAGAGCGCACATGGAATGACTCTTCTGACTCGGAGTTAGACACTATCCCTATTGATGATCAAGTAAAATTCCTTGCGAATATGAAGGGTAGAACTCCGATGCCTTTTCCTGAAGATTCTATACCTATAGTTTTATCTCCATGAAAACTCAGTTGAAAAGGAAGTCAAACCTGAAGATTCGGATAGTGAAGATCTTCAGAAGGCTTTATGATTCACTCTACAAGAAAACCTCTAGATTAACTACTATAGTGAATTAGTTAGTCTCTGACAAATCCAAGTTGGAAGACAATCTAAAACTATTGTCTAAAGATAAACAAGACTTAGCCATTGAGAATCAAGCATTAAAATTTGATTTGCATATGACTAATAAAAGTCTTACTAAGTATAAAAATGAATTAAGTGAGCTTATACAAGTCAAATCTGAAAATAATTCATTACTTAGTGAAATTGACCAACTTAGAACGTCCAAAGACTCGGTTGCCCAAACATTCACCAAAGAGGATGAGAAACTGAAAGGCCTCTCTGACATGGGCAAACCATTTGAGGATAGAACTAGTTTAGTGCTTGATAGGTATACCCGACAAGACCAATACCTTCTCTACATTTGAGAATGGTGAGTCCTCATCCTCTCGAGCTTACAATGCCAAATCTAGAATTGTGTGTCACTTTTGTGGGATCCCGAATCATATACAATTTGAGTGCAAAAATAAGCATAATCGGAAATCCAACACTTTTCGTAAGGTCAAGAAAAGTGTGTACAAAGTGACACCTCCTAAAACTGAGAATTCCTCTCATAAACATAGTGTTAAAACCAAGGAGTCTCATAAGAGGAATCAAGATTCGCTTAGTCTTCCTCTTCTTGAAAAGCTTATAAAAGAGATTTTTAAATCAACTCAAGCTTTTCACAATAAAAGAGATAATAGGAAGAAGAGAAGGTTCCATCAGAAGAAATCCCTTAAGAATGATGAATCTAACATAAGAAAATCTAGTAATAAAGGATTCTATAAAAAGAAGAGGTATAGGAGTCTCGAGACCGTGTCCTCTAAGAATTCTGATCTTAGAGAAATCTAATGAATTCTTAAACTACTTTTGGTCTGATCCTGTCCAAGCGTTAACTTGGGTACCAAAATTAAAGAAACATTGCTTAGCTACCCACATTGAGTTTAATATCTTGGACCCTTCTTGGCCTTCTTCAAAACCCACTAAGTGGTTCTCCAAGGGTTAATTCCCTTGGTAGGTATCATACTCTTAGGCTTGTATGTTATAGTTATATTCTTATCCTTAAATGTGTGATACTTGAGCTTGTTGTGCATATTCGTTCCTTATTATAATAGTTTGTAATGTGCATGATTAGCTCTCTCTTACCTTCATGATATATGTTGTGTTAAATTGTAAAATGTGTATATTCATATATCATGTGGCTTTAGTTGCTTTTCAGATATTTTCGATTTTCTCTCATATTTTTCTGATTTATCTGAGAAGTGGTACAAACCTAGGCTCTATCTCTTATTGTATAACCTCTTGCCTAAGTTTGTTCTATATGATCTAAGTGTGCATATATATTGTATTGATATATGTTTGTATGCATAATTAGATCTTATATGCTTCTTCATGCCTTGCTTATAGTTAAGATCTTGTTGCATAATTATTGAAGCATATTGTGGTTTTCCATGTTACCTATCATAATATTCTCTTTAGAAAACTTGCTCACATGTGTTCTAGTAGAGTAACATATATTTTAGGACATGTGTTGTTGTGACACAGTTGGTTAGTATAATTACATATCTTTTGTTTATATCATCACTCTTGGATAATGTCTTGTTGTGCTCCACTGTACACCAACCTAGACATTATCCATCTTGCTTTATTTTACATGTCATGCCTATAAATTAGCATCTTACATGTATAGTTCATTGCTGATTGGGGTGCATTCTTCTTACCCTAATCTCCACCAAGTGAGTCCCTGAGGGGGAATCCACTTGGTTGCCATCATTTTCGTAAGCATGTTCTTTAAATTGAACTATGTATCTATGATTGTGGTGTTTTGAACTTATTATGTTTATACTTACATATTAGTGATACCTCTTATATACATAATATGTTCTTCCCTCTTCTAGTTTCACGAGTCTTATTAGACTAGTGTTTGCATGATCCTAGCAATTGGTAGTGTTTTCCATGTGCTTTCTCAATAATATCGTTTTGGAAAGCCCTCACATATGTTCTCTTAGATTCTTGTCTACTAGAGAACTTATGTTCCCTTCATAATCCTTGATTGTTTAGAAATGGTTCTATACGTATGTCTTGATCATGATGTGTGAACTAATTATGTATGCCTGCTTTATAGAAATATTAGTTTTATACATGATTAGTTCTTTGTGCTTCATGATTATTATGTCATGCTTTATAAGAAAATCTGTTTTGCATAATTCATGTTGCCCATCGGTATTTTCCTATGAATCTATTAAAATATCTATTAGGAAAACTTAACATGTATGCTTCATTAAAGTAAAATCTTTTTTCATGCATGGTTTGTGTGTCTTTCTTCTTGGTCTTTTGAATTGGAGTCATAATGACTGAGTTGTATTGATGCATTTTGTATATAGACTCATTAGTATTCATATATGAATTTCTTCTTCCATGATGTCTATACGTTGGGGTATGACTGACATGCGTATGTGTTTTCAACTTCTAACCTGATATATGTACTTTCTATAGATATATGATTTATATCAGTTAAAGCTTATGTGATATTCTATTCTTTTATTATCACATTTTAGAAACACACACTTTTGCATAACTTTAGTCATATTCCTTTATCGAGATTTAGACCCTTGTGCTTACAGTTCACTCTTATATTGGTGTCTTCTTCTCTTTAGTATCATCTTGGGTTGTACTATGATTGAGAATATCGACTCATGTGTGCTTGAATGGTTACACCTTGACTTCTTGTTCTATTTCTCATATGGTACACCTTGGTTGGTACTAATTGTGTAGATATTTGAGCTTTTGCAATTATAATCTTGATAATATCTACACCTGTTTGCATAGATGCTCTTGCAGTTCATTGTGATATCTTGTGTAATTCTATGCATATATGGTGGTTGTGTTGACATGATGTGTGTCTTCTACGGAATTAGTATGCTTGTTTTTCATACATATTCTGTTGTGTGTGCCTTTCGGATCCTCAGAGTAAATATTGTATCTAACTGCACACATTTTGACACACACATCACTATCCATGTCCACCCATCATAGCTTTAGACAATGTACTTTATTGAGCATGAACTTATTCTTTTGATTGATTATATCCTTCATATGTTCATGTCTTATTCTGTAATCGTAACATTTGTAGACTCTTGGTTGCCATATTTTGGTATATCCTTCGTTTGTCTACTTGTGTTGGCCTTCTTGAGCTTGTCCATTAGCGTTCACTTAAAACCTTGCGTGTTGCACACGCAGGTTGACAATACACGTGTCAATTATCCGTCGATGTAGTACGATAGTCGGACGAAGACACATCAGAAGAAACGCACTCGGTTTTGACAAACCCATAAGAGGGATTAAAGTGGGGTGGATTTGTAGCAAGTTTTGGCAAATTTTAATCTGCTTATAGAAGTCTACTCACTATAGCCCTACTTGCCCCCCTTAAACAAGGTGGGTCTAATATACTAGTTTTTTGACACCCCGAGCCATTGTTTAAAATTTTGGAAATTTCAAAGATTTCGGAGGCACAAATGAAACAGAATTTTCTAAATTTCGGTAGAAAACAGTTTTATGATTAAAATAACTTAACGAAATAAGGGTCCAAAATTTTGGATATTTCACCGAAATAAATTCACTTTTTTTAATTTAAAGTATTTTAATGTAGACTTAATTTTAGCCAATTCCTTTCTTTTTTTTCTTTTTTTAATAAATACTAAATAATAATTTCTAAAATATAAATAATAAAGTTAGTCAATAAAAAGTGATATCTTCATTAAAACATATATTATTTACGAACATACACATTTCAAAAAAAACAACAAATAATA
The DNA here is from genome assembly GCA_031762675.1 of Pachysandra terminalis. Classification (NCBI taxonomy): domain Eukaryota; kingdom Viridiplantae; phylum Streptophyta; class Magnoliopsida; order Buxales; family Buxaceae; genus Pachysandra; species Pachysandra terminalis. Next base: position 7,436 of record JAUPMG010142023.1, read on the forward strand.
TTTTGATTAATAATGAGAAATAATACAAAAGCTTACAACTAATAAATACAACATTATGTTACAACATCAAAAAAGTATATAAGTACTATTTTTGGATTCAAATCCTAACATCTAAAAAAATACAATCTATAAAAGTTTAAAGTGAAATTTTAAACTTTATTTCTTGATTTCCTTCAATTTATTCGGGTACAAAATCCATTTGTGTACCTGTATAAGAAAAAGAAAAAAAATGTAATAATATCTATTATATATAATAATTAATAAAATAATCTACCTAATATCAACTCCTCCCTAATAGTACTCCCAAATATTGTGTAATCTCCTGCAATAATAACAACAACAAAAAAAAAAACAGAATAAACAAGTATAAAATATTTTTAACTAATAAAATCTTAATTGCATTATCACCTACAACTACTGCAAATTAAATTTAAAAGTGTCTTAAGTTTATAATTATTACAGAGCCATCAATAATTATAGAGTAAAATAGTCTTCAATAAAGTTTCTAATGTTCTTTCTTAAGATGAGGGCAAAGTTGTTTTCATGGCAAATTGACAAGATTTTAGAATTGGTGAAAAGAATGAGAATTTGATGGCAAATTTGTGAAAAGAATGAGAATTTGATGCTATTTATAGAGTTTTAAATGGAGTTTTTCTTCTTTCTTTTTTCTTTTTTTGCTTTCAGCTAAATTTTAGAATTTATTTCGGCCGAAATTTTCGTTGATAAAGTGATCATTTCGGCTGAAAAAATTTGAGCAAAGTAGAAAAATTTCGGCTATTTCGTGCAATTATCTTGCAAAATAATTCAGTCCGAGAAAACCTCACTTCGGATTTCATCCACCCCATCCGAAACTGAAATTTCATAAAATTTCGACAAAATTTTAAACTATGCTTCGAACAGATGCATAGACTACACCACCATGCCCGAGCGACAACCTAGCCTGGTCCTGTAATGGTCTAGGCTATGACTTTTACATGCCATGCCCACAACCTAATAAAGTTAGGGCTATGCCCTGTGTTTGACGACTATTATACATGCATGACAAAAATTACAATACACACGAGCTAACGGAGTGGCAACGGGTCGGGCTGGAAAGCAATTTTGTTGATCCAAGCCCTGCCTGGCCTGAGTTTGGCTTAACGTTTACCCAAACCCACTTATGATGCCATTTGCCAAGCCCGAACCCGCTCATCTTTGCCCAAATGAGAAAAATATTACCACTTTGCTTCTGTTAGGATTCAAACCCAAGTCTCCACACGTAGAATGTAGACTTCTCACCACTAAAATGCAGAAGATATGACGAGTTTAAGGAAAATTTATATATAACTCAGTAATCTTAGTTCCGGCCAGGTCAGGCTAATTTAATATAAACCCAAACCCAACCCAAAACACTGACCGACCTTAAATTTGAGCCCAGCCTGGCCCGGCCCTACAGGTTACTAACCCTTGCCCAAGCCTGTCCAAACATAAGGCTGGACTGATCGGGCCAGATGGGTCACCTGGTCCATTGCCACCCCTAAGCTAACGGGGTTACGGATAAAAGTACTATTAACAATTTAACATGGCCTCATACAGAGGGCCCCCTCTCAGGTGGGCAACGTGGTTAGCCACATCGAAACTCCATGTTGAGAGCGTTCAGTATTCAAGAGCCTAAAATTATCGAAACTACTAGCCCCACTCCATATAATTCCAACCTAATTCCTTTAAAACCAAATGAATTCGAGTCATATTTTCAGTTTTTATTTTGGTCACAAGAGACCTACTTTACATCTTTTTTGCATTTTGACAGAAGATTTTATGAGGTTTTTTTCACAAACAAAGCATTTAATCATTAGGGATACAGATGCAATCAGGGGTTTGGATGCCAAAAAAAAACCGACAATATTATAGAGGGATAAATGCAAAATAATACTTATTAAGTAAAAGGTTATTATAGTCATTCAATAAAACTAAATAACAAGAGTTTATATCGTAACATAAGGGTATGAATGCAAAATGCCCATTCATGATTCTCGTTCAGATTAAATTAGTGAGCATATATGAAGGTTGTAGACAACTAGGATAACGTACCTCGATGCACACAAGTCTTAATTAGCAATAGAAGATCTCTATCGAACTAGAAAACGTCTCTCGTCAGTATGTGATTAAAAGCACCACACACAATGATACCCACACTCAAACGACTAGATCTCTGTATGGGAATCTAAGTAGCAAAAATCAAATCTCAAGGTGGAAGAATGGATGAAGAGGAGAGATTCTGTAGGTAGGAATTCTCCAAAACATGAGCTGCTTCAATTGGGAGGGGGGAAGAGTCTCCTAAATAGGAGACTCAACTCAACTCTATCTTGGACTCTCTCTTAATCCAATTAGGAGAGTCATCCACACTTCTAACCAAGCATGGACGTCCCATTAAGCGGGGATCCTGGTCAGCCCAAACAAGTCGAGCCAACACAGTCGACCCATTAAATAAATCCAACAATATCAACACTAATCACAATAACATCATTTTTGTCATTTAATTACATACAATGTGTTTTGAATGAACAACAATTCAAATGACCAGATCTTGAAACAACTTATTTCCCTACCAAGTACTGACTACTAAAAGAGGATGGACACTTTCTGACTGTATATAATAAGACATGCTCAACTGCAAGAAATTATCATACAAAGGAATTTCTATCTCACTTTAGTTCAAGAGAAGCCCTAATGAGGATAAGAATAGGAGTCTTACCTCGTTGTGCATTTGAAAGTCATGGGAACTTTCTCCCAGCAGACATGATGACTATAATCCCAAAGACACTATATATAAGAAAAATACACATTTATGTGGAAACTCTTTCCAATATTTGGTGATCGCCAACGATCCACACTTTTCAAAAGACTTCGAAGCACTTCCTGCTCACCAAGCAATGCAAGGGCAGATGAGATTTTAAGTTAGGAATACAACCTGTCTGTAGGTATATGTAAAATATACAAAGCCACACATCCACAAGCAAAGGTGCATTTCATGCGGAAAAAGTTCCTGTTTTAAATGCAGAAATAACATAGATAAGATGGGTTCAAACTCACTGACATACGTCAAACAATGTTGAGCACAGCATGGATATACAAGCTCAAAACACAGATAAGATGGTCATATAAATGAGTACAATGATCCCATATATATTTATATTTTTAGCACTATCCTGTAAAATGTAACCATACAATAGGAAAATTTTATTTTCGACATGAATACATAGTAACTATGGAAGTAGAATACTCTCACGAAGGAGAGAGAAGATTGTCATATAAATGAGTACAATGATCCCGTACATATTTATATTTTTAGCACTATCCTGTAAAATGTGACCATACAATAGGAAAATTTTATTTTCGACATGAATACATAGTAACTATGGAAGTAGAATACTCTCACGAAGGAGAGAGAGAGAGAGAGAGAGAGAGAGAGAGGCTCCATTAGGAACACAAAAATATGATAAAATGGTCCTCCGTCCTCTGATGATTCAGAGCATGATTGGGAGGATTCAGACATGGAGAATGATGAACACAATATTCTAGAAGATGAACAGAACAGGTCAACTCAGATAAGAGCTGAAGCAAAACTTAAGCAATGGAGAAAAGCACTCATCATTAAACTCGTGTAAGTCCATTGGCTTCAAATTGCTTAAAATATATGGATCACAACTGGGAATATGAATGTCATAGACCTAGGACATGTGTTGAGAATCAGATGAATCTGAACTTGGTGAAGAAAAAGTATCGAAAAACAGAGAAGGCAAAGAGAACTTGGTAAA
>JAUPMG010142054.1:494-11231 GCA_031762675.1 Pachysandra terminalis
TGGGGGGGGTTGGGGGGGTGGAGAAACTAGGAAAGTAAATGAACTATAGATACCTAAACAAATGTATTTGAGAGGACCTCCATCCATTTTCTGTACAGTCAATATCCTTACTTTTAAGAGGACTAATTTCATTAAAAGAACATCCACTTATAACGAAGTATGGCACAACTAAGAAGTCCTCTTAACTATTTTTTACATTACATATATTTTAAATTTCATTTTCATACCAATTAAGGATTTACCCAATTATTAATGATTCGATATCTAACCATGAAAGTTCACAGTAACAGCAGCAAAGCCAAATACAAATATTTGAAGTAACAATTGAACCACAACATTAATGGAGCATGTCTACATCACTCCCTTCCCATTGTCCATCCCTGCTACCCATTGTCCTAACATCTGAGTTACCTGCAGATGCAAACCTTCTCCATCTTCCCTTTAGATGATACCCCTGCTGATATGTTAATGTGATAAAAGTTTTTTCTTTTCCCCGTAGTCTATACTTTAATTTTTGTTGTCATCATTTTATTTGTTACCACCATCACCACCACGATGACTACAACTACTCTATTCTAATTATTATCATTTTATGTAATTACCACCACGACTAGGGCTGCAAACGAGCTGAGCCGAGTTTTTCCTAGCTTGGCTGGGCTCGGGCTCGTAAACCTTGAGCAAGGCTCAAGCTTGGCTTAGTTTGTTTAAAATATTTTAGGCTCAGGCTCGGCTCGCAAAAAAACTCGCTTAGGAAAGGCTTAGCTTGCCAAAAAGCTCAGCTTGGTTTAAATGTATAAATATATAGTTGATAATAATAATTATATATAATATTGTATATTAACATGTATATTTAATTTTAATATATAATATAGGAATATGGATGTATAGTACTATATACATATTGAGCCAAGCTCTCATCAATCCAAGCCAACCCAAGCTTGTTAAGATAATGAGCTTTTATTTGGGCTCCGACTCGGCTCGTGAGCCTAGCTATAGAGCTCAAGCTCGGCTCATGCGAGCCAAGCTAGCTCAGCTCATTGACAGCCCTAACCACGACTACCACTGTTCTTTTTATTATCATATTATGTGGCTTTATTGTTCCCCAACATTCTACTCCACACCATAACCGACCTAATAGCTTTCTAAATTTTTCTCATTACCTGGAGTGGAACATGTTGATCACATAACACTCTAGAAGAACCTTTCCACTTAAGCCATCCAGCTCAAATTCTAAATGTATCATCCTTGCCAATATTCCCCTTTTTATGGATGATATAATGAGTGTGATTACTTTTGGGAATTTTCTGGTTCTCGATTTTTTCAATTGCATCACCTTTGGTAGTTGTGCTAAAGTTACATTCCATATACTTAGCCTTAACCTAACTTATTTTAAAACCTATTGCTTCCAAGGTACTCTCCATAATTCTAGCTGAGCTAGCTTGGCTCATTGACAGCCCTAACCACGACTACTACTATTCTCATTATTATCATATTTTGCTGCTTCTATTTCCCCAACACTCTGCACCATACATCATAGCAGGTCTAATAGCTATCTAAATTTTTCCTTTGAACTTGAGTGGAACACGTTGATCACATAACACTCTAGAAGCACCTTTCCACTTAAGTCATCCAGCTCAAATTCAAAATGCAACAACTTTGTCAATATCCTCCTATTTATGGATAATTGATCTAAGATAATGAAAATGATTGCATTTGGGAATTTCCTAGTTCTCGCTTTTTACAATTGCATCACTTTTGGTAGTTGTGCTAAAGTTACATTCCATATACTCAGTCTTAACTCTACTTATTTTAAAACCTTTTATATTTAGGGTATCCCTACATAATTCTACTTTTACATTTACTCACTATCTAGTTTGATCCCCCAAAACCACATAATCTGCAAATAACATACACCAATGCACACCTCTGGAAAATGAGTTGTCAATTCATCCATAATAAAGGTAAAAAAAAAACTCATGGCTGACTATTGATGTAAAACTATCAACGTATCTGATCAATACTCCTTTTTGCCCAAAATCCACCAAATAAACTATTGGTACCATGGTTCAAATTATCATGCAATAGCATGTGATATTATCTATACATATCATATATCAACCGCATTGGCACAATACAGCACATATAGATACGATAAATTAAAGAGTTGTGATTAAGTCAACCACAAGGAACCTATATAGGTCCCTTGCTTAATTGTATAGCGACATGTGGCACGGAGAAACCCATAACCCTTTGAGAAAAAGTTAAAGGAACAAAACATAAAAAACATAAGAAAATATGATTAACCATAAAACTTAAATACTGAAATTTATAATCCTAAACACTAAACCCTAAAAGGAGAAGATGAACCCTAAATACTAAACCTTAAAATCTTAAAAAAATATTAAACCCTAAAAAAATATTAAACTTAAAACCCTAAAAAGAAAAACTATATAAATACTAAACCCTAAAAGAAAAAAATGAACCCTAATTAAAAAATTAAAATAAATAAATAAATAAATAAAACTTAGGTCTTATCTATTACACTTTGGATTTTAACTATTGTTATTTATCATTTTGAAAGGGTTATTCCATTTAAGGGGTTTTATTAAAGAGGTGAAACCGTTTGAACATGTCTCTCGTTGTTATTGCCACATGGCAACATTCTATTGGCCCCCGGGTGATGCACTCATAATTCTAAACTAAAAAATTACATAGTAACTATCGATAATAAAAATAGCCTTTTCCGAAAATAAATGTGTTCTTTATTTACATTATATCAATCCATGGCTGAACTTTCAATTTCAGCAACTGGCAATAATTTTTTTCATTTTTAAACACATTTTTATTTATTATTAAAAATAATATTAAAAATGAATTATTTTTGACTAATTATAACACTTAGTGTAGAATAATGTTGTTTTTGGATTTGCTTTCAAAAAGTTGCTATTACAAGCAAGAAAGCAATAAGCAAATTCCCTGCTTTTGAAAAGATCTTTTCATGAAGCAAAATTTTTTGGTAAACTTTTGTTGTATTGTTGAAAAGCAAAAAAGTATGTTTGGTAACTATAAGCTGATAAATTGCTTTTTCGATATTATGTTATTATATTAAATAATATTCTCTACAATTAGAAATAATGAACTCCGTTGCACACTGTTATATAAGTTTAGCCATGTTAAAAGTTGTACAAAATTGTATCACCAAATATGATTACAACCTCTCCAATCTTCATACTACACACGAACGTCTTGGAGCAACAATACCATAGTAAATAAGGTTTCCATCTAATAGTAGTGAATATCAAGTGATAATTTAGCCCAGGTTATTCCACTAACACCACGAATTGTATGTCCTGTATAACAGTATAAGTGTGTACTTTGGAGGCATGTTGATCACTTGCTTAATATGTGGATTATCCATGCTAATAATAGTTGTCATCAATTCATCATAGTTTATACAAAACAGAGCACTCATGTGTATGTGCAGTTGTAAATCAATCTCTCTCATGTTGCAACTTCTTATTAGTAATAATAAAAAGAGCAAAGTGGTGGCATTTAATTATTGTATTCTCCAAGCATCTATCAAGAATGGCACTACATAGCCTCTTTCCTCAGGTTGTTCTGTTCCTTCATCTTTTTTTTTCCCTCTTATAAGCATCTTAACTAATAAAAGGCTGAAGGGGGAACCCAATTGATTAGAGAATGAGAAAACATCATCTTTGTGGATGGGGAAGCAGCAAAAAATGACCATTGTTTTTTTCTCAGATTGAGAGAAATCTAAGTCTGAGCGAAAGAGCCCTTATTGTTGTTCAAATGCTCTTCTGATCTTCACCATCTCGACCTTGTATAGCCCAGAAATTAAGACAAAGTTGTATTTTTCATTGTTGTTCCTCACTCCCTTCTCCATGGTCTCCTAGGGCAGTACAAGTCCTCTCTAATTTGTTAACCAAGGAGATCAAGTTCTCCATCTGGAAAAACCAAAATGGATCTGCAAATTCACTTGCTAGTTATCCGACGAGAATGAAAACGAGCACAGTATTGGAAACCGGGAAGATCCCGATGACTTGGGCGGAGATGTAAACCGGACGATATATCTGTGATGTCGGCCTTTGTTTCAGAAATAAAAGAAAAGGAATCGAATGCTATAAAAAATTAAAAAATAATATTAAAAAAAAAAAAGCAAATTCCATGCTTTTGAAATTAAGACAAAAGTTATATTTTTCATTGTTGTTTCCCAGTCTCGGAAGCCATAGAAGGCTTAGAAGCAAAAGCAAGGATAGTCATCAGATCGCAAAAGAGAAACAAGTTCATGATGCAAGTGATCTTCTCCCCTTTCAACGAGTTTAGAGAAACTATCGGGCCTCTCTCTTAAAGCAAAAAACCAATATTAGGGAAGCAATGTTTTATTGCTTCTCTTTTAAAGAAAAAAAGTTGTTTTTTTGCTTCTTAATTGAAGCAAAGAAACTACTTCATAAAAATAGAACCAAACAGTGGTTTTGCTTCTAAAAGCACTATTTTGCTTTTAAAAGCAAAACAGTACTTTTGAATAAAAAAAACAAATGCAGCCTAACTCTTGCATGTTAATTTATCTCTAGTATATTTTTGCATTTTTTTTAAAAAGTTTCTATACTATTTTTATTTAGAAAATTAAAAATATAATTTTTTTGAGACCCAATTTACTAGTGGGACACTACAAAGAGAGATACCTATTGTGACATGTATCTTTCAAGTGGAAGCATACTTAGGGAACCCCACTTCACATGTACATTCGGTCAACCCCAAGTCACATACCAAGTTCCAAGCTCAAAGACATTTGCCACTTGGCACAAGGGACTCACTTAAAACTAGCGTTTTTCTTTGGGTAAAACTTAAGAAACATTAAAAAATTGGACGGCCATTGATACATGTGGTAAAACATAATACACGTGTACTAATGAGACTTATATAGGTTAAAATATTATAGACATGGCTAATCCAGAGGATCCCCTATCAAATAAACGGTATGAACTAGCCAGAGTGTTCCTCCATGTGGAAAAAATTTCCCTGTCACAATAGCTAATTAAAGCTATTGCGACAGTACAAAAAACCTTTTGCCTTCTTTTTTAACTAAATTTATTAGTGCTGAATAAGTAACTCTTGCAAGTTAATTCTTCTTTAAATATTTTTTTCTCCAATTTTGGACATATTTTTTAAACTGTTTTTTAGAAATAATATTAAAAATATAATTTTGTTGTACTAAATCTATCACTTAGTGTTGAATAAGTAACTCTTGCATGTTATTTCATTTTTATGTACTTGGTTTAAAACAAATTGTGCTTTTGTTGTAGATATAGCACATTGTATTGATAAGATGTTACACAACTTAAGGGGAAAAAAGCTGGTTAAGGGGGTGTGTGATTGAGAAGTCAAAGAAGTAGACCAATTTCATCTATAATCATAATTGAGTATTTAACCTGATAAGGTAGCTCACTACAGGGGAGCAACTTAAGCCACGCATCACACGGTTTGCTACAAACTTTATTGCTACTAATAGCATTATTTCAGATAAGACAGGCCCAAAAGAAGATGCTTCTATCAGATGAGTGGCAAGGATGTTGAGCTAGTAGGAAACCTGTTACAAAGCAAATTGAAGATACCATCCTTGGTAATAATTTTTGAGACAATGCACAGTTGATAGTAGAGATACACGATCCCATCATGAAAGTGTTGAAGGTGATGGATGGACAGAAGCAAGCTACAATGAGTTACATGCACGAGGCCATTAGAAGATCTAGGCTTGCTACAATAGGAGCTGCACCTAGAGACTACAAGGGATATTATGCAATCATTACAAAAGCTGTGCTAACCAACTCCTCCAGGACGTCCATACTATATTTAAGCTAAAGCCTTTGGCTTTACTATCATGTATTTACTTATACTTAGTGAAGACCTTGGAAGCAATTTATTGTCTACTCATCGTTTAGCCTTTTGCTTCCATTTGACACGCCATTATAACGAAGACCTTGGTAGTATACAGAGTTGTAAGCCCATTCAAAAGGGTTATATTGAGCCTTTGGAGGGATTTGGCCAGATCCAATGCAGCACTTAATGCGATAAATATTACCTTTTAGAGTAGTGGATTGTGATTGATACAATCATTGCAAAACACTGATAGTATCTTTTTCTATAGAAGAAACTATTTACAAATGACGTGTATGTCTTTGTTGATCAAGACGCTATCAAGGCAAAGGACTATATTCGAGCCAGATATTAGAAGACAAATGAATTAGTTATTCAAAAGGATTACATGAGATCAAGGTTTTAAATTTTGATTTTGCTGTGGGGGCTTGACGAAATTTCGCCCAAATTTCACCAATATTTCCCCTAAAAGTCGCCGAAATGGGGAAATATCGTCATGTCACCAAACCTGAAAATGGCGTCATTTCGCTGGTATGCCGGCGAAATTTAAAACCATGCATGAGATATGATTTTTTCCTCGGATTGTTTGAAACTGAGTGGTGGATTCTCTACGACACTAATGCCCCCAACCTGAGGGTTGCACTTAGACTGTCATCACAGACGGCTTCATCCAATGGATATGAGAAGAACTGGAGTGCATTCTCATCAACACTAAAGTGTGCAACCGTCTAAGCTATGCAAGGTTGGTGAAACTTGTCTTCGTTCAATACAACATGAGACTAAGGATGAAGCACTTACAAAAGCAAAGTAGGAGAAGCAAGTGAGACCTTAAGCCGATCGACTTGGCTCACATATTTGCTGATGATGAACATCTTACCGAGTCGTTAAATAACCCAGAGGAGGTAGTTCTCAACAAGTTCGATGAGAAAGGAAGGCTGAGGCCAACTAGGCCAATTAACTACTTGGCTAGCTTAGCAGATTCAGTGGTGTTAAAGGAGGAAATACAAAAGCAGATGCAAGTCAGGCTGAGGAGCTGCATGAGTGGGCATTGTCGCTGCTGGTGCAGTGACTAGTACAGGAGCTCATCTAGTATTGGTACGAGGGCAGGTGCAAGATCTAGAAGAGGCAGAGCCGTGCCTAAGGCAAAAAAGAATCAGATGGTAGAGCACTACTAGGGTAGATGATAAAAAAAGTTTACGAGGATGATGAGATCACCTGAGATGCACAACAATGATGATGATGATACTATTACTCCTGATGATGGTGATGATGCTATTGGTCGCCCTTCACATGGCAATTATGAGCATGGTGGTTCATCACAGCCAAAAGGTGGTTGAAAAGAGTGTTAAGCTTGTGCTAGACCTGGTGGCATTGCCTTTACTGAGAACAGACATTTTGATCATGCCAATCAAGATGAAGATCACGGGTCCCTTCAAGAAGGCCTCCTATTCAAAGTCAGTATCGAAGCCAACGCTATTCAAGAAACCGACGGCAAGTGGATATGATGAATGTTGCCCTTTCAGGCGTATTTGGAGGTGGAGCATATCCAGGGTCCAGGCGATCTTTTTTATGACCGGGAGAGCTCTTTATCATCATACTACCATAGTCATGGCCATGAGGAATCATCCTATTTTCTACTTGGGTATGGATATGGTTATGGAATTTATGACTGAGATTGTTGTAATTTTATCTCGGTTATGGATGTGCGTGTAACTAGGAGGGATCATCATCACACTCTTCATCATATGGGTAGTTAAGGTAGCATTTAGATGTTGGGAGATTTTAAGGATGCACTGTAGCACAATACGAGCAGTTCAGGAGGGAGTACGAGGCATGGTATTAGAACTACCTATATTACGCATCATATTATCAGCATGTTTGACATTTGCATAACATTTGGGTGATTATCAGGAAAGTAACACAGCCTACAAGCAACTCCTTGTGGTACTAGTGCTCTTATGCTAATGCATGTCGTACTGTTTGTATGATTGTATCAAGTAATAAAACTTGTTCGTTTTTGTTCTAAGATATTCAAAATGGATTTTGAGTCTATTTGTTTATGTTTGAAAGTATGCTTATATGTCTTGAAACTAATTGCATCTTGTTAGTTTTAGGTAATTAATAAATTACAATAGATATGAATGATTTTCTTTATGTTATATTAGTTTATGTTATATATTATAGCTTTCTTTTGCATTTAATTGACTTTTTTTTAGAGTTTCCATGTGTCTGGGCACACCGGTTTGTTTTCAAAATAATACAGTGTGTGTGTGGTGTATGATATAAAATTCATGTTAATTTATCAATTTTTATCTTATCTTTGCATTCAAATAAGTTTTGTTTCAAGTATCCACGATTTTTCATGTGTATCCACCATATCCATGATTTGTACAGCATTTCCATGTTTATCCGATACGTATCTCGATACATATGCCCCTTCTTGGACCGACTGACACGCTACCTCGACACGAATTTTTGGACCATGCTAGATATTCTATAATATGCTTTCTCAAGGTCAATAAATACCATGTCAAGGTTTCTCTTCTCTACAAACGTCTCCACTAATTATCTAAGTAAGATGATAGCCACAATGATAGACCATCTGACCATAATCCAATCTGATTTTCTAACACTTGGATTATTGTTCTTAGGCTTTGCTCCATTACTCTTTCCCAAAATTTCATGGTATTACTCATAAGCTTAATTTCACAATAATTGGTACAGTTCTACACCACTCCTTTATTCTTTGGATATGAGTACTACAGTGCTATCCTCCAAGCATTTGGCATTTTCTTAGTCTTCAACATTTTATCAAATAAGTTGATCTCCATTAAATACAAAATATGTCCATAGACATTCCCATGGGATTCTGAAGTTTAACAAATTTTGCATTAATCATGTTTCTATTTAAATAAAAATATTAAAGATGATATTGTAATCAAACACTGGAACTTCCAAATCATTATAAAAAATCAGAAAGCATGTAGGTGTATGCCTGAAGTTATTTAATTTAAAAAGGAATAAGGAAATCTCATATTAGCATAAGTTGTGTTTAATATATCTTATATTTATAATAATTTTAATATTACTTAAATTTTCCATCTCAAGCCGAGTTTAGTATCTTTAATGACCTTCACATATGGCTACTCTAAAAAACGTTCACATAAATTCAAACGATTTAGGGATGATGATACTCCTTCCCCTTCCCTTCTTTTCCTTATGAGATATAATTTTGACCCTTAAGAGTTTCAAACACATGCCATTTATGCGCATGGGAATAGCTACAAGAGAGTTTGATAGGGATAAGTACCGAGGTATCCAACTCAATTAGGCAAGCATCTTATGTCATTTTTTATTTGTTTTACCTTGTCATATAGCTGTTATGGTTAAAGGAATTCATATAGCTGTTCTGGTTAAAGGATGATTGAATGCCAAAAGGTTTCGAGTGTCCTCTAAATGGAAACTTACCCTTTTGTTAGGGATTAATTTGATTTCTGAATATTTTCGCTACTGCAAGAAACACAAGATCCATTTATTTATATGTTGCAGGCTACAATATGCTGGAACATATTATAGCCATGTTGCACTATATACTATTGTTGGTTCAGAAACACAAAAAATAAACTGCACCTACATCTATAGTTGGAATTGTTTTCTGAGAAGCATTTAACATTTGGTTGTGGTGATACCACCTCACAAAAGTCACCGAATCATTATCAGTAATGTCGATATTCTCGTTAAAGAAACAAAAAGGAAAAAAAAAATGCCATGCTCATAAATCAGTACTAGTTTGATTTCTTACATTTATTAAATAGTAAAAAAATTGATAAAAATTATAATAATTCTGATCACCAATATAAACAACAGAGAATTAAGAGTTGCAAATATAAGTAGGCAGAATTAGTATTTAAAATGATAACTTGCCTGATCCAGATTAGATAAACTATTTGGGTCCTTGCTGAGTGTTTCATAGAAAACTCTTAGATTATCCCCTGCGGCGGTTTCTCGGAATTTCACCAAATCGACAACATACAAAGCACTGAAAGAAAGTCCACATATAAGGTCTGGAACTATAGCATATAGAGATTTAACCAATTATAAATGATAAGATTCATGAAAGCAGCTGCCCACCTTATATGATATGGCTTTCCACGTAAATGTTCTTTCCAGAAACCCTGTTTAAAATATGTGATAAAAGTAAGATGGCAGTAATGTTCAAACAACATAAGACTATATGAAGATTTAGTGTATATCAACGTTATAAAAAGCGCACGATTTCTGATATGAAATGTAAGGCTGAAAGTCAAATCACGAGACTAGAATAAAATCATTGGGATGGCAGACAGCATTCATGTCGCCGACCTCAACTTTTGGATAACGCATTTCGTTGTTATTGTTGTTGTAGGGTTAAAAAAACAAATCGTGCAATTCAATATAGTCAGTAGATACCACCACACAAACTTGTTAAGATCCTTTGCTCCGTTTTGCTTTATTTTTCTAACTTTTGACCTCTAATATCATTAAAAATAAGCTCTACTTCAGTAATTTAAGAACTACCAAACCACCTCAAAGTTTCCTTTTACATGAAATAAAAGAAGGAATTGGGAGATTTGAGGTTTTCTTTCCAACAAACCCTGGTCATAAATATTTGATTTCCTCACTACAAAGTTTCGACCTTTAATATAATTAAAAATAAGCTCTACTTCAGTAATTTAAGAATTACCGAACCACCTCAAAGTTTCCTTTTACATGAAATAAAACAAGGAATTGAGAGATTTGAGGTTTTCTTTCCAACAAACCCTGGCCATAAATATTTGATTTCCTCACTACAAAGTCATCAAG
>JAUPMG010142065.1:0-11231 GCA_031762675.1 Pachysandra terminalis
TAAAAATTCTCTTACCCTCCCAAAGACCCTAGCACAAGGCATATGGAAGAGTCTTGCACAAGATGGAACCAAAAAAAGCACCATTGTAACAAGAGAACCGTATTGTTTCTCTAAGAGCACTCAACGAACACAAAATAATGACGAGAAACTACTAAATTTGTACTAGGTATGGTCATACCATGTTGAATCAAATGATCAACTTTTAGGATTTAATTAAGTAATACATTAAAACAAAAATAATTTGAAGAAGTCGAAGCTTTAACAAATTAACATGCTTATCCTAAGAGATTCATCATTGACACAATCGAAGACAAATTCTACCAATCGGAGAGAAATTCATGAAAATTCTTTGTGGTCACTTTTTCAGACTCTTTTATCTAACAATCTTTGAAAAGAATAAAATCCTCTAGATGCGATAAAAAGGAGAAGCATCCTCACTTTTGCTAAGAAAGGGTCTTGTGGAATGAGGACGCCAAATGATTTGTCACTTTTCCTTTCAAAAGTAGAAATTTATCCCCACTAGTTTGAAAAGATGAGGCCATAAAACACACAACCTCCCAAAACTAAAAAATATCCACATTCAGTGCCATAAATTTAATTCCAATCTTCAACCCCAAATCTGTAACCAATAGCTCATATCTTAAAATATTATTTTATCAATAAAATATGCTTTTCAGTATTAAATCTTCAAAACAACTTCGAATAAAGGACTGATTCATCCCCTTAGTGTACTACTACCAACTCCCCAACTTTCTTAGAGTGTCTACATAATTGAACCTACTTAAAAAATGGAGCTTCTTGACACCCTTCCCTTCCTAATGGAAGTCCTTATGAAGCTTTTCAATAGAAATAGGGATCAAGAATGGCATACTAAAAAAGGTGGCGAATATCAACTCTCTATGTTTGGATCCCAAATCCTTTCCAAAACTAACTATTTGGATCGTGGACCGGAAAAAGTAAGTGCTGAGAACAAAGACAATTCTATTAGTGAATATCTAGTGGAATCATCATGACGAATCAAAAGCATCGTGGGAACTTGAGTCAGAGATTCGCAATCGCTATCCTTCGTTGTTTGCACATTGAAGTATGTAAATTTCGGGACGAAATTTCTTTTAAGGGAGGTAGATTGTAGTAACCTACGGTCCTACACCCTAAATTTATTTAAAATGAATTTATTAATCTTTGTTGATGATTTAATAAAGTTGATATCATCTTTATATCTAACTCTTTTGATTATGTGTTTAGTTATTGTGAAATTGTGAAAAATGGGGCTATTATGTTATTATGATAATTTTTGGGGTATTTATGTTATTTTGAATTGTGGTTTGGGCTTTTGGGTTGGTTACTTGGGCCTGGACCTAAAGTGGTCATTTGACCCATGTAACAAGCCCATGACCCTTTTGGTCTTTTCACCTTGGATTTGAATTGAGGGAGTGCACGACTCCTCTCCTCCTACAATCAAGGTGGTGGTTTGGCAACCTTTTCATACATATCTAATTGGATTTGGAAGGTGTTACCAGTTGGGGGATTTAAAAACTTTTGTGCGTATGCTATAGAAGAGAAGAAGAGAAAATATCTAAGGGGAGAAAGAAGAAAAAGAAGACTACAACACTTTTGAAGATTGGATCTTCATCTCAGCAGTGTGAGGAAGAGGAGAAGCTACTGCAGATTTTCTGATCTACACCAAGAAAAGGTAGGTGCCAATGATTCTTATTCTATCATTATCTCATTATGTGGTTTTTTGTGTCTAAGGATGTGATAAAAGATATGTGGATATGAAAATAAGCATATGGACCATGATGGTTCGAATGGTTTGTGAATATGGATATGATAGATAAGGGTGATTTCCTGTACATGCCTTCATATTGATTTTCATTGCATATTTAACATGTTAGGTTGAATGAATATCTAACTTGCTATATTGAGTTGAGCATGATTATCTATGATGAATTGTATGTGGTGAGTATTGTACAAGTATTTGGATTGGGTTGATATGTATGATGTGTTGAAAGGTTGATCTTTGGATGAGACCTAATTTGTAGGTTTTCGCAACCTTCAGCATTCCCCTCGGCATACCGAAGTGTCTGTCGAAATTATCAGGGCAGGGTTCGCATGCTTCTCGACATACTGAACACTCTGCTGGGAATTTCTCTGAGTTTTCAGTGATTCTGGTCAGGCTACCGAAGCAGGTTCAGCATACCAAGAGCTCTACTGAAGCCTTTGTGGTTTTTTGAAGTGTTTCCTGGTTGTTCTACTGAAGTCAATTCAATATACCGAAAGGTCTGTCGAAACCCTTCGGCACACCTTCGGTAGGGGGTCGGCATACCAAGATTTTGGGAAGTGTGCCAATGATCATGAAATTTTACATATATAGCCTTCTAACATGCTAAATAGATGAGATGGGATGTTATTTTCTGCATTATATGTGTTTATGGTAGTTTAATGTATATGATGGGTGATGTCCATGCTTGATGCACTAGGTGAACTGTATGATATGTTCTATGATTGTGATGAAATCATATGATGATGATTAAGAATGAGTTTCATGTGTATGCAATGGGACTGAGTATTTCGGGGTGAGATGCATAAGATATGCATGGTGTATGGTGAGTGGTCCTATGAGACAAAGCTGGTTTCGGATTCCAATGAAAGGTAACCAGGTAAGACTATGCATTTGTGCATGGTTTTGTAGTGTTACGTAAGGGAGCCTACAGAGAAAGGGGTTACTGGGTTTCCATTCATGATGGTACCTTTAGGGTTGGTGTCTACCTTGGGTTGAGATTCCCAGAAAGAGTAAGGTTCGTCCTGCACCTTGGGTTGTATTCCCAGAAAACGGTAGGGGTATAGGGGTTGTATTCCCCGAAATGAAGAGGTTGGGTTAATGAATTCCCAAAAAACTGATGGAGATGTGACTGTAGGTTTAGGCAAGGCTTAACACAAGACAACACAAAGCTCATTCATTTCATAGCTTAGGAAGCATTGATGCATTCTCACATTTTCATGATCATCTTAGGCTCATTTGGTTGCTCTCATTTCCATCACATGGCATTGAATAAGCATTTAAATTATTTATTTTATGTTCTTGATTCATAAGTTTAATGTTGAACTAGTTACTATTGTATGCATGTTATATATGATGTTTGCATGATGATGGTTAGTGGTAAGAGGCACAGACTTTTCGTTATCTGCTGAGTCTCAATAGCTCACGCCTTAATGCAACAAAATTCTAGGTCACTAGTGAGGATGTCGAGCCTTGCTATTGGACATGAATGTGGACTATTTTTCGTATGATTTGATTGATGATATCTCATTTATTTTATATATGGAATTTTATCATGTAATTGACTTTATGAAAGCTATGATGTATTAGTGATTGAGAGACCTAAGTATTATTTTCATTTATTGGGATTGGATGTAAGGATTTGTTGGTTACTTTCGATTAAGTCTTCTGCATTGCTTATTTTATACTCTGATATTGTCATGTGAATGTTGGTTATTGGTTTGTGGTCCGCATCCAAGGGTTGGATCCGAAGGTTGCACCTCGGGGATTTGTGTGCGGGTTTAGATTATCGTACCGCGGGTTTCAGGGGTGCGACAATACCTCTAACCACTCATATAGCCCAAAACCCCTGCTTGCATTTACAAAATCAAAATAAGACACCTAATTAAACTCGAGTAAGATGGAAGCCCAAAAGTAAACTATGGAACTTAAAAGCCGCAACATTGTCTCTTCATTCCGCTCCTTCTCTTCAAATTCTAGTAGGGAAGGAGTCCAACTAACTACTCCCAGGCGTAATCTCCAGATCAGTCCTCTCTACTCCCTATCATCCAACTCTGTGTCAAAATAAAGTTTCAAAACTCCTCGGTTGAACTCAAAGTATCTCAAATTGTTTTCTCTATGAAAACCCAATAGCTTAAGGTAATTCACAATGTATTAGTTGATATCAACCAATTCTTCCGACTTCTTACACAACACAGACCTATTCGGAATAGTCCATTTCATGTTTCTTAGTTGATCAATGATAAGAATTTCACTCAAAGATGATGTCAACATGAAGAAATCCACCTTCGAGGGAAATAAAGAATTCTAAACAGGCTTCAAACCTAGGCCTATGTTTTTAAGACTCATCAACTCGGGAATGCCAACTCGTTGTAGCAACTTGGCCAAACCACCAGAGTCAACTGTATTCAACAAGTCAAAAATTTCATACAGTGAGGTTACTATTTTAACATTCAAGAAGCTTTCTTTATTTTCTTTTTAATTATATATAAAACTCCCACAATTACATTATATACAATCAAGTAGCTACAAGTTGACTCGTGAGTCAACAAATTAATTCACATCCTGAGTTCAATCAACTTTCCGGGTTTTAAAAACTGCCTTAAACTGCAGGAAGACCTGGAATTTTTCATGGCTTCAATTTCAGTCCTTACTTTCCAAAATATTCATATACCCTCTTGGTATGATAAACTATGTTATCCAATGTAGCGGGTTTTAACTTCTTTTCTTGCCTGTGAATTGCCAATCAGTTCAAGATATACAAAATATCACATACTCACATTACATTTAAATCAAAAATTTCATTCTCCTCTTATGAAACTAAACAGTAACAAAAGGATACATTTAGAGGAAAATATGAAGGATGTACTCATTAATCCGAAAAAAAATAAATAAATAAAACAACATAGAAGCTAAAAATTACCAGAATATGAAGCTTGGGAATCTTAAACACTCTTGAAAAATCACTTTCCAGAAGGTAAGAGCTCGCAGGGAAAGGTTTGTTACAACGAGACTTCATTTATTCTACGGTTTCTATTGTAACTAAGAACAAATCATGCAAAACTACTCGTGATGTGAAACCTCAGATTTCAATTCTAAAACAAGTTTGAGAAAAATTGCCTCAGTTAAAAAGAATATAAGATAAGGCATATGAAAATGAGAGCATCATGCACGTGGGAGATTTAAATAGGTCCGAGCATTTTTTGATAGTGCCATATGTCAAATAAATGACCGGACCTTAATCGGGTTTTTCTTTTTAGGGTAAATTACCCTTTCATCTGCTGAGGTTTGTACTACTTGCACTTAGACCCCTGAGGTTTTTAAAACTACATTGATCCCCTTTATGATAAGGCCACGTGGTAGTGGTTGTGGTGGGGGGTGGGGTTGGTGGATTTGAGAGGAGTAATTTTATATTTTATTAGAGGTAAATCAGTCCATGACACTCTTAGGTTTCATATAAAGGGAGGGGGCCAATGTAGTTTCAAAAACCTCAGGGGATAAAAATGTAATATACCCTTTTTAAGCTTAATTGGGTCTATTCAAACTTTAAAAAATACCCTCTCTCTCTCTTTCTCTCTGACCATGGAGAACGAAAGATGTGCGGTGCACCGTGTGCCCATTCTCATGCTCGGCTGGATTGCGTTAGCCGTCGGGACAATTCTTTCACTCAGGCAACGAGAAATCGTCGAAGAAGGTCAAAATGACGTGATGAGAACATTGTCGGAGAAGATGAAGATAGGAAATCAAAGGCTGCGTTTGGTACTGCTTATGCTTTTGGGCAAGTACGTTTGGACAAGTGACTCAATGGGTGCACTTATCTAATGGTAGCAATAAATTGCTTATTTGAAAAAATTGATGTTTGATAAATATATTTAATATTTGATTGGTCAAGATAAAATGAAAGAAATAATTTAAATTTTTAGGGTTACAAATTTCATTTGCAAAGTTTTAAGAATGTATTTACGAGTAAAAACGTCATTTTCATGTTTTACTAATTAATAATATATGAAGGTTGTAGACGACCTGAATCACATACCTTGATACGCATGAATTCAGATCTATAGCAGAAGATCACTATCGAATCAAAAAACATCTCACATATGTGATTATTAGATCCACATACAATAAACCCACACTCAATCGATCAGATCTTTGCATGAGAATCTAATTAGCAAAACCAAAACTCTAAAGGAAGAATAGATAAAGAGAGAAGAGAGATTCTCTAAGTTGAATCTCACCAAAACGTGGATTGCTTATTTGGGTACGGAGGAGAAGCATTCTATACATAGAAAACTCAACTCAACTCCACCTAGGACTCAATCTCCTAATTCTATTAAGAGGGAGTTATCCATATTCACACTTCTAAACAAGCATGGATGTCCCATTAACTGAGGACCTGAGTCAGCCCAAACAGGTCGGGCCAACTGGGTCAACCCATCACATAAATCCAACATCTCTCACTCTTTCATCTCAAGTAGAACCTCAAAATACATAGTGATTTCGAAATAATTCTCCCAAATTAAATGGGATTTCAAAATATGCAAATTCTGCCAAATGATGACAAGTGGCATGTTTCTATTGAATCAATTTAATTTTTAAATTGACCATACCATCATTAGCCCCTTGCGCTTGGCACGTGTTAATTAGACATGTTGTAAGCGCACTATCAAGAGGCGATTTGGCATACTCATTAAATGCATTATGAGTTGCTATAGTGCATGCCTAAGTTAAAGGTAAACCGTCACTGAGCCTTTCCGTGTAAAATTTTTGCTGCATTAAATGTGGCGATGAGGTGTTACTCAAGGATTGCATGGCGTGTAAACCGTTTGGAAACCCGAGAAATCATCGTTTGAAATTCTAGACGGTTTAATCATTTCTAATTGAACTGTATAAGAGGGAAGGGATCTTAAAGAATCAATTTACATTGATCATTTTATCTTTTCCTTCTCATCCTTTGCTTTGCTTTCCCAAGCTCCTTGCTCTCGAAAACTCTATTCTTTTCTTCTTTCTTTCTCTTATTTGTTTGAAATGGCTCCCAAGGGTAAAGGAAAAGCTGTGAAGAAACAGAGGAAAACCATTATAGTTTCTGATCTAAAGTGTGTCGAACTGCACAACGAATTATTTTGGGATCCTTCAAACAGTTTTCCTCCCTTTGGCAGTGTAGATGAAAAGGAATTGCAGAATTCTTATCAAGATTCTTCTGATGTTTCTAAAACCATTAATCGATTTCAACTTGTTCCTTATTTCAGAATAGCTCGAGGTGATTATCCTCTTTCTTGTATGTCTTTCAAATCTCATTTCGATATTCCTAGTGGTTGGGGTTCTTGGTGTAAAAATATTCTTGCTAATCCCATTTATGAAGCCAAATTGAAGGATGCGAGTATTTATAATGCTATTCGAGCATCTTTGCTAGAGATTTCCAGGGATAAAGAAGTTGTTAAAGCTCTTATTCTTCGATGGAATCCACAAACTCACACGTTTGTCACTGCATTTGGGGAGATGACCACTACTTTAGAAGATGTTCGTATTCTCTGCAACTTGCTGGTGCTCGGTAATACTCATCTAGTTATCATCCTTTCCCACAAAGAGCAAGAGATTCAGCAAGATTTAATTGCTAATTTGGAGCATTCAAAGAAGAAAGATGTATTTGGAAAAAGTGATAGTGAAGGCAATGGATCTCGACAGATGTTGAATGATTGGATTCGATACTTCTGGAGTGAGGAATATTCAAAAAGTAAATCCAACATACTTACCACCGTTCTTGGTGCAGGTAGAGGTAGTTCTTTTTATTTCGTAGCGTTTCTTGATGCTTGGTTGTCCCATTTTGTTTTGGCGAGACACTCACATGACATAATTCAAGAGCAAGTGTTCCCTCTTGCTATAAGATTGTCTCAGGGAGTTGAAATTCCCTTAGCCTCCTTGTTTCTACGCAATTTATATGAAAGCCTCAATCTGATAGTAGAAGATCAAACTAGATCAAGAGGAGGTCGAGTAGGTGAAACAGTTGCTGACACTGTTTTCCTTCAACTTTTCTTATGGGAACGTTATTCCAACTATGCTCCCATCTTGATTACTGAAGAATCTATCATTCGAGCCGTAGATGGACCTCATCCTTGAGCTACATTTTGGGCTTTTCATTCTCCGAATCCGGAAGTTGCCATTGTTGATGTGTTGGATAAGGAGCATGAATTCAAATATAGACCTTATTCTCGAAGGATCATTGGTGTTGGTCAATTTATATTGGGTTCTCGAGATATTGTCTTGAAAATTGCTGCATTTTCTGTTCTTCCAAAGGAATCTCAAGTATATTTAGTCACCATTCATTTCGGTCATGTTCTTGGTATGGTAGAGGCGGTTTTCGCGAGTGCCTTCCATTATCATCCTCATAGAGTAATGAGGCAATTTGGATTGGATCAAACAGTACCAATACTGATTTCAACTGTCATTCCTCATCCTTGAAATGCTTGACAAAGATTCTTTCTACAAGAAGCTCTTGACTGTGTTTGGATATTTTCCAAAGCATTGATGGTCATACCTTCGAGGAAAGGCGGTATTTCGAAATCTTGGCTTGAGTTTTGGCAACTTCTGCTGTTAGAATTCGATAATTTCATTAAAAGCAAAGTTGTACTTGTCAAAATATATTCTTGAAGGATTATAGATTGAAATCTCTTGGGACATGGCATTTGTGACACTAAGTTTTTGCAGCTAATCAACACATGAAATTCCCTCCAATGTTAGATAGATACACATCAAAGGGCACCCACAAAGATGCATGAAATCAACAGTAGAACTGATTGTGTTAACAATATTTAGAAGATCCGTTTAAATGTAAAGAGTGTTTTATATGTTATACGTAAAATGAAAGATGCGATATATGAGGATGATTCCAGTACATATCATTCTAAAGGTGCTTGGAAAGGATGGACTCAACAATACCTTGAGCTATTGGGTGATAAGAGTTTCAAGCCTCCACAAACACTCTTTTAGCCAATATCTTTGCTTCTTCCTTTCCATTGCCTTGCATAAGTGCATTATAGAGTGGGCGAAGGTACTTCATCCTCCCAAGGACCTCCTTCAAAGTTTTCTCCACCTCAAATAATTTTTTGCTTTTACATAATCCTTTCCTTTTTTTTTTTTTTTGACCTTTTTGATGAAATTTGTTTTTAATATTTTTCAAAATTAAACTTATTTATTTTATGTAATTTTTATTGAAGTTTATTTGTTACCCTTGTAGTTTTACTTACTTTGTTATGTGTTCTCTAACATATTTAACTAATTTAAAGATTATTTATTATTTACGTTAGAATCGTTAATGAAATTTATTAAGTTAATCCTTTTCCTTTTTAATTTTTTGATGAAATTTAATTTTAATTAAGAATATATTCAAAATTAATTTTCTTTTTAATTTGTTTTAGGATTTTGTTTTTTGAAATTTATAGTTTCAGTAACGTCCTTTATCACATTTTAACTAATTCTGAGGTAATTTATTAGTTTCTTATAATAATTAATGAATTTCTCTTAACTTTTTTTTAATGATTGTTTTTGAGAATAGCATTACAAAAAGTTGGTACTACTATTTTAATACGGCTTCCTACTTTTCTTTACATATTTGCTTTTGTTTTTATGGAAATGATTTTATCATTTTTATTTTAATCAAAATATTTAAAAAGATTAATTTTGAATTTAATAAGAGATGGAAAGAATGCCTCCTCAAGAAGGTGAAATCTCTCCTCCTCTTTATTGCCTAGGTTCCTTTGGTTTACGTAATTTCCTCTTTTTTTTTCCTGTTTTTTTCTTTTCTGATGAATATGTTTCTTTTGCTCCATTTGTGTATGAAGTTGATGAAGCATTGAATCACCCATATTTGTCGAGCCTCCATGAGATCAACGAGGAGCCCACTTGTCGATATCCTTTCAAATTTGATTTCGAGTAATCATCCATAAATGAAGAAGATATAAAGGAGCTTATATGGAGGGAATCTCTGAACTTCAATCCAGATAAAATGCAGGATTAGTGTATGGCTCTTCTAAGGGATCCTTACTTTGTTCTCTTACCTAATTCTTTGGAGTCCTGAGAGTCCTGATTGAGATATATTTTTGGCTTGAAAAGGTGAGTGCAACATATGTTAATTGGATTTCTTTATAAGCAGAGTGGATATAGATATGGGTTCTTCCTTCTCACTAGGTAGAGTTTATGTGGTGACTACCACATGTAATGGCACAAAATGGGGAAATCATTGGGTTTAGCCTCTTGGTGAATCCAATATCCAAGATGGGATGGTTTGTGGCGAAGAAGGTTTAAGTTTTCGAAGTGTTTATTACTTTTGGTTTTGTTTTGCATATTCTGGATTTGAAATGCCAATACAGATGAAAGAGACTTTGGTCTGTTGGCAATTTGCTATTCCCTGTACTTGCTGTTCTGTTAGGATTGTTTGATGCTTTGTTCACTTGTCAAGAATTAAATGACATGTACCTAAGATAAGGAATGACTATGCCCTATGAGTAAATGCAAAAATTATGTTGTATATGTAGGCAAAAATCTTCATAACTTATGAGAGAGATTGGATGGCCTAAACTTTCAATTTTCAGTATAAAAGCTTAGTAGAACTTAATCTCATTGCGTAGATATAGGGTCTGTTTGGTATAGCTTTAAAAAGTTATTTTTTAACTTTTAAAAGTCAAAAAGTAAAAAAATGAAAAAAAGTTAGTTTTGTAACATAAATAAAAAGTAACTTTCTATAAGTCAAAAAGTCAAATTTTAATTTTTCAATAAAAATTAAAAAATAACTTATCAAAAGTTGAAAAGTTATTCTTTTTTCCTTCTCTTCGACCCTCCCGACTAAGGTTTAAAGGATTGGTCCGGTGTCAACTCTCAAGGCACGATACAAGGATTGTATCGTGAGGTTTTGGACCGGATTGATATAACCAGTAACGATCTGGACTGATCGGTACAACTGGTCTGATGACAAGTACAACCGGTACAATTGGTCGGTCTATATTTTTTTTTAATTTAAAATTTAAACAGGCAGTCAACTTTTTGTATTGGAACTGGATCGAATGGAACCGATCCAGCCGGGATTGACCAAGATTTGTCCCAAGCCATGATACAATTATTGTATCGTGAGATTTTGGATCGGACTTGTACAACCAATACCGGTCTAGACCGATCCGATGACCGGTACAATCGGTCTGACTTTTTTTTTTTGAATTTATAAATTGGACGATCCAAACCAGTATTGGTCTGGACCGATCCAGTACTGACAAAGTTTCTTGTTCGATCATTTCAAGCCGAAGGTCTTCTCAGCAGCTTTAATGGCGATTTCTGTGACAGCGGCAACTATTCCTTCATTTAATTTGGAGCGTTCAACTTGCTTCGCTACTTCGAAGCTTTCTTTTTCCCCTTCGCTGCGATTTCCTTGGCAGATTCGTCGTCTTCAAATGGGAAATCGAAG
>JAUPMG010142076.1:0-11231 GCA_031762675.1 Pachysandra terminalis
ACCTCCCTCCGTGGCATAGTACCCATTCACAACTATCAATCGAAATTACCCTCTATATATATAATACGATATATATAAGTATCCGTGGGCACTTGGGGTAGCTAATCCCTCACCCTTAAATCAACTTGGATTTATAACATATATAGTCCCCCATAGGACACCAGAGTCTCAACTCTCATTTGGGTCTCATCCTAGAGCCTAAGTATCCTCACATTTGCCCTTTCGTCCTTCTTAAAGGATCTGGGGGTAATTTGTGGTCCAAGTCCTCTCGAGGACGGCATATGCATGCATGGCCATTAGATGCATAATATTAAGCAAACAACTAAATGCATGCAATTTAATCAATTAACATTTCGATCATGCTTCAATCATATAGCAATTATGAAAGAAAAGCATATAAAGTGAATCTCACAATCATAACATAATATGAAGTGCAAGCGTATCATATTTCTCATTCAACATGCTTTAACATATAATAGGCATACAATGGAAGCACATAACTTTAACCACATAACTCCAATGGAACAGGGTGACATTCATACAGAAATCCCCCTTAAGTTCTCAAGTAAATGCCTGTCTCGGCGGGTCCCGTCGGTGGCTGATGTACACACCGGCTAGAGCCAAAATGCGATGTCGGTGAGTCAGTCAACGGACCGACGCAGTCACCGATGCCCGTCGGTGAGTGTAGTCGGTCCCACCGACGACTCGCCGACCCCCAAGTCCAAAAGTCATAACCTCATCAGCGGGTCCCGTCGGTGTCACCGACGGATCCCCCAAAGCCCATCGGTGAGTCCGTCGGTGTCACCGACGACTCACCAACCGCATTATTAAAATGACATACTCCCTGTTGGCGAGTCTGTCGGTGGACCGATGTACTCACCGACAGGGACCCCTCTGTGACTTGTATGGTCGGCGGGTCTGTCGGTCTCACTAACCACCCACTGACTAAACACCCAACTAATCCCTCTTCGGTGTGTACTCGATGGGTGAGTTTTTCACCAACCGGCCTCCGTCGGCGCACAGACGCACTCGCCGACAAACGCGATTTCTGGGTTTTCTTGCCCAGAATGGCACCTGTCGTTTCTAGGTCAAACACCACCTATTGGTTCTTATTTTTCTAGGCTAAATAGGTCCGAAGATACAATTTTAACACAATGAATAATTCCATACGTAAATCTCAAACAATCATGAGCATCTAATATGAAGATCAAAGAGAACCGCATCTCAAATACACATTTTAGCAAACTTGACCTAGAATATGTATGAAATCCATTATCCACTCAATCATATGTTCAACATCCAACAAATAAAGCATGAAGAACACCCATAATACATGTAATCATCCCTTGATTCAATAGGGTCAAGAAAAACACACGAAAATCCTAAGATAAAACACCATAAATGCACACATTGCACTTACTTGATTTCCAGCAATCTTTTTGTACGAAAATTTGATGGAGAAGGTTCTTGTTCAAGCCTCTTCCTCTTCCTCTCTTCTTTTCTCTTAGAGCTCTCCAACAATCTTTCCAACAAAACACAACACAAAAGAGGGTTAGGGTTTCCCTAAACCCCATTCTCTTATGAGGGTCAATCTTAGCCCTCTACTAACCCTTGGATGGGAGAGTCAATATCAACTATCCAAACTCTTTAAAAAGAGGGGTTAGGGTGTAAGGAAAAGAACACCACAAGGGTTCTCAAGAGCTGGCCACAACAATTACAAAAATGCCCTTAAGAACACAGAAAATTATAAAAACGCCCCAAAATAGAAGAAATAGCAAATCTGGGGGGCATTACAATCTCCTAGTACAAAGATGTTTTTGCCTAGAGCTATGAAGATATGCCCGGTCTTGATCCCGAGCTGGTGACTCACATATTACATCTTTCCTCTGAAGTGCATCTCATCAAGCAAGCACCAAGGACCTTCAGGCCAGATATTGAGTTGCGGATTAAAGCTGAGATCGAGAAGCTGTTGCAGGAGGGCTTCATCAAGCCTATACAGAACCTTGCCTGGCTGTCTAATGTTGTCCATGTAAGAAAGAAAAATGCGCAAATTAGATGTTGTGTAAACTTTCGAGGTTAAGCCTGTCCCAAAGACGATTTCCCTTTGCCAAAGATGGACATACTAATTGATGTTGCTGTAAGGAATGAAATGTTTTCATTCATGAATGGTTTTGCAGGTTATAACCAAATCCACATGGACCCAAGTGATGCTGAAAAAACTGCTTTTAGAACCTCTCTGGGCAACTTCTATAATACAGCCATGCCTTTGGGCCTTAAGAATGCTGATGCTACTTACCAAAGGGCCATGACTGTTATATTCTATGACATGCTACACGGGGAAGTAGAAGATTACGTTGTTGATTTGGTTATAAAGTCATCGAAACGAGAAGATCATCTTGCAATTTTGGAAAGGGTATTCCAAAGATGTCGGATGTATAAACTCAAGATGAATCCTACGAAGTGTGCCTTTGGGGTTTCATCTGGCAAATTCCTTAGGTTTATAGTCCATAGGCATGGAATTGACTTAGACCCTACGAAGGCTAGGGCTGTTATTGATTTAGCTTCTCCTCAAACTCAAAAGGAGCTAAAGTCACTTCTTGGACGAGTTTCCTACATCCAGAGGTTCATTCCTGGACTTTCAGCATACCTCATCCCACTTATGCCTCCTTGAAGAAGAATGCTCCTTTTGCATGGAAGGAAGAGCATCAGTAGGCCTTTGAGGCAATCAAACAAGTACTTGCCCATCCCCACACTATGATGGCTCCTATTCGAGGGAAACCTCTCAAGTTGTACCTCGCCTATACGGACCAAGCTATATAGGTGGTCTACTTGCTCAAGAGGAAGAGCAAGGCTTTGAAAGTCCTGTCTACTACGTCAGTAGACTTCTACAGGGGCTGAGCTCAGATGCTCCAAGATAGACAAGTCTTGTCTAGCTCTAGTGCACATGGTGAATAAGCTGGAGCATTATTTACATTCATATTCAATTCACGTAGTCACTAGGAGTGATCCTGTTAAGTATCTCCTATCTCAGCCCATTCTCTTTGGAAGGCATATCAAATGGCTACTTCAGCTAGCTCAATTTGAGATTATATGTGAAAGTCCTAAAGCTATCAAATGACAAGTTGTTGCTGAACTATTAGCGGTCTTCTCCACCCACGAAGTTGATGATATTACAAATGAGGTATCTGTAGTTTCTGAGGGAGAATGGGAGATGAAATTTGATAGGTCATCCAATTCTCAGGGTGGTGAAGCGGGGATTGAACTTGTTTTTTTAAATGGTCAACAGTTTTCCTTTTCTTTCAAGCTGGATTTCCCTTGCACCATAACAGATCAAAGTACGAAGCCTTATTGATTGGTCTCATATTGGCACATCAAATGAATGTTCAAAACATTCAGATATTTGGTGATTCTTTCTTGGTTGTTTCTCAAATCAATGAGGAATTCGTGGTTAAGGAACTCGACTTAGTTTCTTACAGGACAGCTATACAAGCTCTCGTCCAAAAATTCGCGAGTTACTCTTTGATTTATACAATGAGGAGCAAGAACAAGCATGCTAATGCTTTGGCCAATCTAGGAAGCAGACTTCAAATGGAGCTTGGTATAGCCACTTTGGAGGTCATTCAAAGGCCTATTCCCTCCACTCAACTTCCTCAAGAAGATGAGGTGCTCATTCCAGACGCAGACTGGAGGTATCAGATTGTCTATGACTTAGACAATCTTCTTTATCGTACTCTTACTACCCCTCTCAAGATATTAATGACTTTTGCCAAGCAAGAGAAGGTTCTTTATTACAAAGGGGTCAGTGAAGATCTTTTCAAATGCCTTGGACTTGGACTGATGGAAGCCATGAAAAAGATGCAGGCTATGCATGAAGACACCTGTGGATTTCTAGATTCTATTGCCTTGTACAGACGACTTCAAAGGTCAAGAGTATATTGGCCTTCAATGGCACTTGAAGCTACTAAGCTACAACTCTCTTGTGCCAAGTGTCAAGAGCCACCTGATGTTGCATAAGCGTTTTCTGTTCATGAATACACTAATTGGAGGGAACCCTATATCAGATTCCTTCAAGATGGAGTTCTACCTCAGGATAAGTTTGAGGCTCTTCAGCTCAAACGTAAGGTCACCAAAATTTACATGAACAAGGAGAACTATTTCGAAGGAGCTTCAACGCGTTGTCTTGGTACTCAAAAAATCTTCATTGTCCTTTGAGAAGTCCATGGTGGTACATCTGGACCTCATCAAGGAAAGAAGAAAAAGTATAAGTAACTCCAAGACATAGGATATTATTGGCCTACAATGGAAGTGGACACAACTGACTTTGTGAAGAAATGCGTGAAGTGCTAGGTTCAAGACAACATTCCCTATAAACCTTCTCAGGAAATGCAGTCAATCATTACTCCATTACCATTTTATACTTGGGGCCTAGATCTGATTAGACCTATTAATCCTAGGAGTAGGAAAGGACATTTTTGGATCTTGGTAGCCACAAAGTACTTCACAAATGGGTTGAAGCTATCCCACTGAGAAAACTCAATGGAGCTTCTGTAGCTCAGTTTATTAGAGATAACCTTGGCCTTCGTTTTGGTCCACCTCGAAGGATCATTACAGACAACGGAACATCCTTCCTCAACAGGCCAGTTAGGGAGATGACAACTTATTATCGAATTCATCATAATAAGTCTACTCTTTACTATCCTCAAGGAAATGCTCAAGCTGAAGCCACCACCAAGACTCTAATCAGAATCCTAAGTAAAATGGTGCATGATCAGCCTACAAGATGGAATGAATCCCTACCTCAAGCTCTATGTGCATATAAGGTGAGCAAATACCGGGCTATGAATGCAACTCCCTTTTCTCTCGTATTTGGAGCAGAAGCCCATCTTTCAATCGAATTACAAGTTGCCTCAGCAAGGATCTTGCATGCAAGCAGAGTAGACTGAAATTTCAGAGACTGCGCTCTTATACGTGCTCAAGAGTTAGATAATTTGGATGAGAAAAGGCAAAATGCTTTGGAAAGTAATTTGCATTATCATCAGATTATTGCCCAAGCTTACAGCAAGTTGGTTAAACCCAAGATTTTTCACGTTGGTGAACTAGTCCTACGAGTGACTTGGTATGCACGAAGTAGTGCTGTTAAGCCTAAATTTGCTCCTAGGTGGAAAGGTCTCTTTGAAGTTATTTATGCTCAAGCTTCAGGATATTACAAGATAATTTTATTGGAAGATAATGCAATTCAAGAGACTGTAAATGGGAAGTGGTTAAGGAAGTACTTTTATTACTAAATGAATTTTTATCTTTATAAAAGAATTCTATCATTACAACACAAGTACATTACAATGTCAAGGAAAATGAAACTACTGCGCTCCACTAAGTTGGGATTCGGTGATGCCTTTGAACGCTCCCTCCAGCAGTCCTAACTTCGAAGATCCAGGAACTGGAATACTTGCTCCCAGTATAGCAGTTTGTGCCTCCACAAGTTTGGCTTGCTCTTTGGACAGAGTACGTGCTACCTCATCTTGATCCCTACGGCAGTTCACAAGTTCATCAGCAACCTCCTTCCCTAGTCGGTCTAGATGTTCATCCAGTTCTTCTAGTTCCTTCACGTCAGATACACACTTATCAAAGGCCTGCTGCAACTTGTTCACCTCCTCCGTCTCTGCTAAAACAAAAATCTCAAGTTCCTTGACTTTGCTGAACTTCTACACCTTACAACTGCTCCAGCCAGTTTTCTAACCAATCTAGTTAGAAGTGCATCTCCTTCAGACATGCCACTATCTTCTCCCAGTCCTCCAAGTCTTCAACAAATTTGTTGTTCAGATTCATGCGACTCGTGACTTCAAGGAGCCTGCAAAATTCTCTATATCCAAAGTTTCTGAATTTCTGGCTTGGCAAGGCTGTCTTCGGCAATACGTCCCCGCAGATTGCCCTGATCAGATCCATCCAGTACTTTCTCTCTATCTCCTCAAGATCTTCCACGCGATCAGGGGACAACTCCCTCCTCTTCTGGACGGTTCGAATGGCGAAGACTTCTCTTTTTCTTTTCATTCCAGAAGAGGATGCCACTATAAGAGTTGGAACTACGGCTTCAGTAGTAGGAACTTCAGGAGGTGCTTGAACTTGAGAAGGCACTGCAATGGGAGAAGACAGAGCTTCAATCTCTACTTCCTCCGAAGGGTTGACTTCATGTGTTCCTTCAACGCTTGGCCTCGCAGAATCATTAGCAGCAACTACTGGCTCTTGGGTTGGAGCAGAGGATTCGGAAGGAGCCACTTCTTCATTTTGTACAATTGTGGCCTCCTTCAGATTGGATGCAGGTTCAGGAAAGACATCATCCTCCTTATTTTCAGCGGCTGGCTCGGTTGCTTTATCTATAGGAGCTACTGCTTCATTAATGCCCATACCCCTTCTCTAATATTTGAAGGAGCAGGGGAAGTTATTTCGTCCTCTTCAGTGTTAGGCCACAATTTGCAAGAAAGTAGAATTCGAAGGAGAGATACTTTTATCAGAGACAGTATATACGACAGTCAGAGGATCAACTGCCAAAATCTCCTCATTAGTAGTTCTTGGGGCTTCCTCTCTTTCTTCTCTTCTGATAGTGGCACTGCCAAAAGTCATGGTTGGGGGAGCAGGAGGGCTCCTACTCACCCCAGAGATTTTTCTCTCATGTGCCCCTTCCATGGGTGCCTTGCCAAGGTCCCTTTGTGGCAAGGTGAGAGGGGACATTTGAGGTACTCTATCCCCAACTCTTCCTTCCTCTGTAAGAGCTACATCAAAAAGAAAGTTAATGTCAGCCAGAGGAAAAATCTCAACAATTTTCAGAAAAAGAGAGCTACTTACCAAAAGAAGAGCCCTCGAGTTTCGATCAGCGGGAATCCACCTCCTCGTTAGGAGGCTATCGTAGCTGGGAGCTCAAGGATTCTTTGCTTTATGGGGAAAATTACCATTTTGCCTCTCAGGGCTGTCTCTCATCACACGCCCATCACAGGCATGTTCATCACAGAGGATCCGCGTCAATTATATTCACGTATAACTCACAAATAAGTGAAAGAGATAAATAGTGATGACTAATATGAGAGACTTATAAGAGAGTCTTCTGAGTCCATCGAATTTTGAGGTTTCATGCTTTGTAGTGTGCATTTTTGTTGACATACCCAATATCTCGATATCATCTAATTTTGCCCTCTTCTTTAACTTATTCGTGGGTCATATTTGAGAAAGAACATTCTTCATAGAAAGAATACACAACAATTTATGCTATCTTGAGACAGACTATCCAGATTTTATCTATGTTGTTACATTTGTATTGATAAATTCGAACAGTATTCAAATTCCTATATGTTACAAATTCTAAATCACCAGAACCTTTAAAAACTGGATTAACCCGTTTTAATTTGAATAGATAAAATCAGTGCAAACTGATGGGAAAAACAGAATGAACCGAATAACTTTGTTATCTTCTTCAATTGTTCTTTAATTAATAGCTAGCAAAGTGACATGCAGCCCCTTTGGAGTGCTTGAAAGTCTAGGAGATATTGTTCTGGAAATGAAGGTTGCCTTTGGTAGATGATGGAAGAAACTCGAATAAGAATACTTGCAGTTAAACCCCATATGAGGAAACTCCCCTGCTCCGACTCATAATCGAAGAGATGCACAGTGTACTCCCAACCCATCCATTCCTTCTTTTCATATCTGTGATTATTTTCCTGCAAGAAGCGAAAAACATTATAATGAAACGGATCATAATAGGATCATATGTTGCGTGCAAGGTGGCTAATGCTACTGAGGCATTCAAGAAGTATTGATGATCCAGCCTTGAATCTGATAGAATAGTAGTAATTTCACATAACTGTTTGTTAACCCTAAGTATAGGGTATTTATAATATTTTCATCATCTTTGTAATTTTTCTGGTGCTTTTGAACGATTGTAAATCCAACCCTGTGGTATGGCTTGTGATTTTGTGAAAACCAAACATAATGCACTTGGACCTTTTTTGTAAACTAATCACAGGCCATGTCACAGGGTTGGCCATAGACGATTTGTTCGGAATCTTGAATGAATCCGTGGATGTTGGCCAAACTACGTAAATCGTTGTTGTCTTGTTCGTTTTGATTTGTTTCTTGTTCTCTTTGAATTCTTTCTTTCTTAACACAAGTCTTATCATTTAATTCATGAATTGCACAAAATCCTTTACTGCGGGATGGTTACAACCATGTTTACAACACCATTTTGAGGGTGTCACATATACATGACCGTCACCGGTTAAGGTAAAAGCGGGTTTCAAGTTTATAGGTCTTTTAGGATTTAGAAATGTCGGTCACTTTTTCAATGGGGCCCGTAGTGTCCACATGACTTCCTCTAAATGGTGATGTAAGGATGGCTGTAACCATCTTGCCGTAGAGGATGCGCGACATGAGTTCTGATCGCCTAAAAGCAACACTCTATATGTGATTTTGTATTGGCTTTAAAAACAGAACAAACCTCAAGAAACATCTCTAATGGGACATCGAAAATGGCATCGACTTCATCAGTATTGAGAACGGGCTTGAAATCTTCTCTTCTTGCAAGTAATCCCACCACTGGTACAACCCTAAGGAGGTGCTGCATTGTGAACATTAAGAAGGGTCATCAATCGGAGCTAACCCAAATGAGTTAGCTCAACTGGCAGACTCTCTAGCTCGGAAATTGGAGGTTCCAGATTCGAATTCCCGGCCTTACCTGATACATGACCCTTGTAAATGATGTCATGTATTGAGGGTTTACCCTGTCCCCACTAAGTGGGGTCGGGGATTCTACATCACCCAAAAAAATAGTCACATTACATATAGTAACTCAAGAGATCAACCTTGGACATAAAAGGCTCTAGAAATGTAACAACCCGAACCAGAGTAGGATCCAAGCCAATCTCTTCCATTGACTCTCTCAAAGCAGTTGCAGACTCATCCACATCTCCTGCCTCCATCTTTCCGCCCGGCAATGCTACTTCTCCTATATCACATAACACAATTATTATAACTAATTCAAAAATTTTAAAGCTTGTCAATATATATACATATATACGAGAGTATATTATTTGGAGTGAAAATAGTGGAATATCAACTTGAGCGTGCACGTATGCACGCCACACATCTAACTATTATTCACTTAAATCATTAAAAGACAAAAATAATTAGATGCGTGACGTGTACACACTTCATTTGATGTTCCACAATTTTCACTCAAAAACGAAATGCTCTGCATATACCTGGGTGTGAGGACAAGCTATTGGATCTCTTGGTAAGAATGACCCTAGGCTCGCCTTGTTCGTTTTCAAAGATACATATCAAGACGGCGGCGCTCCTCTCTCTAGCTGATCTAAAACTGGACAAGAGCGTATTTCTGGTGGCGGACTCCGGGACCTTGCCGTCCTCCCTACCCAGTAGTATTGTTTCTTCCTGATGGTCCACCACACCGTCTAGAGGGGTCGGAGGTTTATAAAATTGGAGCTTTTGTGCGAGATTTCGAAGTCTATGGCTGCCCCAGGTCTGTAGGGTAAGGCACCCCAGATCACCATCCATGCACGTAGTAGTAGTAGTAGAGCTAAAGGTAGACGCCATTTAGTTTTGGAAAACACTTTCTATGTACTGTAACTTATATAGAAATAGCAAGCGAGAAACAAAATTAACAACCGTGGAAGGAATTAGGAAGGAGAATATGGATTAATTAGAATTTTGGAATGGAATGGAATTTTATTTGCAAGTTGTAAATAAAAGTTGTGGCTGCTTACAAAAACCGCTTGGTTTGAATCACTTGATGCCGGGAGAAATTATCATTTCGTCCTCGGGTGTATTTGGCATATCACGATTGGATACCACCGGGTTGATAACAGAAGATCCGCACTCACCAATCAATCGATACTCTCATAGCTTGGAGGATATTTCTATCATTTGGGTTTAAAAATGAAGACGACAAATGGGCGGGTTTGGGCAAGAGTTAGTAGGCCGTAGAGCCTGGCTGATCAGTTTTTGGGTCGGACTTATATTAAATTAGTCCGGCTCAACCTGATCCGAAATTATTGAATAATATATAACTTTTACTTTAACTTAATTATTATCATTTTATAGTTATAGGTTAGTGGTGAGAAGTCCATGTTCTACTTGTGGGGCTGGTTTGAATCTTAACAACAACAAAATAATTATATTTTTATCCTGTTTGAACAAACATGGGCGGGATTGAGCTTGGCAAATGGTTACTATTGGCGGGTTTGGGCAAACACGGTTAAGCCCAAAGCTCGGACCAACAAAATGAATCTTATTTGTAGATTATGCCCTGGTCCGAATCTGGCCTAGCCCAGCTCGTTGTCACCCCCTAGTCATGATTTATAGAGTTTCTCACACCCCTACTAAGAATTGTGTGCATTGACCAAAATATAATACATGTTTTTTAAAAATTATTTAAAAATACTCAAATCCATACACTAATAATTTGGCCCATAAAACTCAAAAGACATAACTTAATAGATTCCATTAAAGTTTACTCAATCTGACCCAAGTCAAGCTTGGGTTTATTGTTTAAATTGATACTGGTCCAGGTCAATATTGTCACGCCCCAAATCTGAGATATAAAATCTCGAAGATTTTCAAGGGAATAATCTTCGGATACAACCCGTAGATGCGGATATCCATTCATAATACATAACCATTGTCCTGGTTAATCAGCGGAAGTCTAAAATAGTAAATCAGCGGAAGTCTTAAATAAATAAAACCTGTACCATAACCCGTGTCTAAGTTATTACAACTTAATCGTCCATAAAGGATCAAAATCAACGTAATCAAATAAACATACCAAATGAACTTCATTGTTCACTAAGAAACTGGAAATGAAAGCCATGCTAGCAAGTCCATCTCACAATCCATCCCTCAATTGAGCTGATTATATGTTTCAATATAAAGGTTAGCCGAAGCCTCGTAGAGAAATCCAAAGAAGTTACAGCAACTATTGTCACGCCCCGATCTCCGTGTACCCGAATCCTTAGGTGGGATTACACGAATCTCGAGTTGCGACCTTCGGGATCCATTTCTGGACAGCGGATCGATATCAACAAACCAAGCAAGTAATGAAATAAATGCTGAATTATTCCATTCTCAAAGTAGCGGAAATAAATAAGAACAACAAATTGAAATACATCCCAAAAGTGTGGCTACAGAAGAGCCCTAAACATCAAGTCTAAAAATATCCAAAAAAATAAACA